>JXCR01050565.1:30027-78439 GCA_002079205.1 Phalaenopsis hybrid cultivar | reverse complement strand
TAAGATTGAAGTGAAAAGATCATCACAATTTCTTAAACATTTTTATGGCTTCACTAATTCAAATCACCATTTCATAAATCTCGAGACAAGGAGAAAAATAGAGAAAACTACTCAGAACTCAAGGGGAAAGCACAAAAAAACTCGGAATTCATATATAAAATTGATAAAACTACTCAGCACTCATGGGGAAAGCACAACACAACTTGGAATTCATAAATGAAATCAAAGCCATAAAAACTACAACAATAAATAAACTTATCTCTAATTTCTCCCCAAGAACACTCCTTAAAGTTCCTCTGAATCTCTTCCTTTCTTTACAACACACAAAACTACAACAAGTAAATAACTTATCTCTAATTTCTCCCCAAGAACACTCCTCGAAGTTCCTGACTACAACAAGTAAATAACTTATCTCTAAATTCTCCCCAAGAACACTCCTCGAAGTTCCTCTTAAACTCATGGAGAAGATACGACAAAACTTAGAACTTATATATAAAAGCAAAGTTATACAAACTTATCTCATGGGGAACACACAACAAAACTCGGAATTCATATATAAAATCAAAGTCATACAAACTACAATGTAAATAACTTATCTCTAATTTCTCCCCAAGAACACTCCTTGAAGTTCCTCTGAATCTCTTCATTTCTTTAAAACACACAAGGAAAAACACAACAAAACTCAGAATTCATATATAAAATCAAAGTCATACAAACTACAACAACATCACAACAAAACTCAGAAGACTTCATATATAAAATCAAAGTCATACAAACTACAACAAGTAAATAACTTATCTCTAATTTCACCTATATAAAATCAAAGTCATAGAAACTACAATAATAAATAAACTTATCTCTAATTTCTCCCAGAAAACTCCTCGAAGTTCCTCTGAATCTCTTCCTTTCTTTACAACACACAGAATTCTTCTTCATAAAAGCGAAGTCATACAAACTACAACAAGTAAATAACACTTATGTCACTCCTCAAAGTTCCTCTGAATCTCTTCCTTTCTTTACAACACACAGAATTCCTCTTTGAAGCCCTTGAAGTTCCTCTACAGCACACAGAATTCCTCTTCGAAGTAGTAAGGAGGAAGAAATCTCTCACTTTCCCTCCAATCTTACAATTTCTCGAAGAATTCCTCACAATTACACGCTCTAGCGAGCTCTCTACACACTAATGGAACATATCTAACCTCCAGGACTCCTCTATTTTCGGCCAAAATCTTCTCTTTAAAGATGTGGATGAGTTTTCCCAAGAGTTGCTTATGCACACCTCCGAAATCCAGCCTTATCCATTGTACAAGTACACATAATAGTCAATCCCACCGTCAGCGGCCTCAATGGCGCCGTCGGCGGCCTTCTGGAGATTTTGTCCTGTAGCCTCGGGAAAATCTCACCGTCGGCGCGCTAGTGTAATTCTCCACATTTTGGTCCTTTTTGCTCCAAATTCGTTCCTTTTTGCATCTTTTTGCTCTATTGACCTTAATTCATCATTACTGCAACAAAACATCAAAATACTTTTCTTTAAAGTGCAACATCATTAAAAATAGTATAAAAGAGGTACGAAAATCTCAACATATTTTACTTTGGTTATCTCTGTCTTTCTCCTGGTCTTGAGATTTGTGAAATGGTGATTTGAATTGGTGAAGCCATGAAAATGTTAAAGAAATTGTGATGATCTTTTCACTTCGATCTTAATTTACTTTCAATCTGGTCAATTGATTTGTTAAAATTTGTTGACTTTACAACTAAAGTGAAGATTACATCCAAGATTTAGGGAGGTCAAAGCCCTTGGAAGTTGGGTGCAAATAAATAGGGAAATAAAATTATTGGGCCTAGAATTGGAGATTTTAGAGTTACAGACTAAAATCCCCAATTCGGTCTTATCGTTTGGGTGCTGAAGTGTAAATGTTAGCCCTCAGGTGAAGGGAACACGGGAGGTCCAAAGTGAGAGCCGATATCCTCCCAGCATAGCCGCAGATTCAGTAAACAAGTGTAGGATTAGTCAATGCTCTTTATGCTGGACCAAAGGGTAAAGAATTGGTATGCTCCTATTTGACACAATACAAATTGAATTGATTCACTTTATTCATTCACTATAATTTCTTGACAAGGAGAATGATGCTTTCTTATATATTGAATATCACCTTAAAAACCTCATTATTATAATTAGTTATTTAAGTGTTATTAAAATTACATATTTATTTCAATTACCTATTAGTGACAGATAAGCAAATTGAATTCTATTGTTGGGATTGAGTATTGCTTTTCTAAAATATTAATTCGTAGCTCTAATATTACTCCCTATGCGATCGATATCTATGACTCCATTAGAGCTCTATATTACTTGAGTGATACATATACTTGAGCTGATAAGTGTGACTTTAAAATTATTGAATACTTTATACATCCATCTTTATCGAATCTATAACTGTTATTAAGTTTTGGTGCAGTTACTGAGGAATTAAATCTTTTAGCAGCAGTATTAAATATTTATGTTTTTAAGCATATATAAAGTCGCTGTTAAGTTTTTGGCGCCGTTGCCGGGGAGTAAAAAAGAATCACAATTAGAGTTAACGATCAAGAAGTGACTTTTAACATTACAAAATCTATGAAATACCTTGCTGTTGAAGGAGATAATGAATGTTTTTGCATGTAAATTAGTGAACATCTATTGAATGAACATTTTAAAGAACATTTTGAAGAGAAAGACCAATTTGAAGATAGTGATGAAGTTATTTTGGACGAATTAGAAAATGAAGAATTATATTATGTTCAGAAAAGATTTTAGATGCTGGATATTATAGAAAATGCTGATAAGAATCTATTTCTGTTAATTATAAAACCACCTAAACTTGAGTTGAAAATATTGCCTAGCCATTTGAAGTATGTGTTTCTGGGTGACTCATCTACATTACCTGATATTATATCTTCAAAATTAAATGATTTACAAGAGAAAAGNATTCATTCATGATGTGAAAGCATATTTTTGGGATGAGCCTTATTTATATAAATAATGTAAGGATCTCATTATGAGAAGATGTGCACCTTATGAAGAAACTGAGCTAATCATTCAGAAATGTCATGATTTTGAATTTAGAGGACATTTTGGGATTTATAAAACTGCTCATAAAATTTTACAAGCTAGATTTTATTGGCCTACTATCTTTAAAGATATTTACAGATACATAAAAACTTGTGATCGATGTCCACGAGTAGGCAATATATATAGAAGAAATGAATGCCTCTGAATTTCAAGTTAGAAATTGAGATCTTTGATGTTTGGAGATTAAATTTTATGGGACCATTTATTCTTTTATTTGGGAACTTATATATATTAATTACAGTAGACTACATTTCTAAGTGGATTGAAGCACAAGCTTTACCTCATTGTGACGCTAAATGTGTTTCAAGGTTTTTAATGAAAAATATTTTCACTAGATACGGAATGCTTAGAATGATTATCACTGACGGAGGATCCCATTTTAGAAATAAATACATTCATAGATTGGCAGAGAAGTTTAATATTATTCATAGAATCTCTACTACCTATCATCCTCAAACCAGTGGGTTAGCTGAAGTTTCTAATAGAGAGATTAAACAAATACTTGAAAAGACTGTAAACCCTAGTAGAGTAGATTGGTCCACCAGACTGGATACAACATTATGGGCTTACAGGATTGCTTATAAAACTCTTATTGGAATGACTCCTTACAGACCGATTTTTGGAAAGACTTATTACTTACTAGTGGAATTAGATCATAAAGCATATTGAGCGATTAAAGATTTCAATTATAATTTGAAAGATGATGTAAGAAGAGATTGTTACAATTAAATGAATTGGAAGAATTAAGAAATGAGTCTTATGATAACGATAGAATTTATAAGTTTACAATTAAATGAATTGAAAGAATTAAGAAATGAGTCTTATGATAACGACAGAATTTATAAGAAACAATTAAATGAATTGGAAGAATTAAGAAATGAGTCTTATGATAACGACAAAATTTATAAGGAGTGTTGGGCGATTAAAGAATTCAATTATAATTTGAAAGATGTGGTAATTTACAATTAAATGAATTGAAAGAATTAAGAAATGAGTCTTATGATAACGACAGAATTTATAAGAAACAATTAAATGAATTGGAAGAATTAAGAAATGAATCTTATGATAATGACAAAATTTATAAGGAGAAACTAAAGTTATGGCATGATCGGAAGATTGACCAAAATAACTTTGAACCAGGACAAGAAGTTTTGTTTTACAACACTAGGCTGAAGTTATTTCCTGGGAAATTGAGGTCTCGTTGGTTAGGACTCTTTACTGTGACTCGAGTTTATATTTATGGAGCTGTTAAAATTGAAGATTAGAAGACTAGAAAGATATTTCAAGTAAATGGACGCAGAATAAAACCATATTTTGAGGGTAAAAGACCAAAATTTAAAGAGGTTTTAATGATCAGTCAACCTAAATAACACCTGAATAGGTCGAGCTGACGACGTTAAACCAAGTGCTTTATGGGAGGCAACCCATATTTATCTATACTTTTATTATGATTATAGTAGTTTTTATTTGAAATTATTGTTAGTTTGTGGTAGTATTAATCTCTATTACTCTTATTTACCCTTAAATCATCATAAGAATTTGATCCATAAAGAAAAATTGGAACGCATTCGGACAAGAGCAAAACTATGTAATTTTTGCCTTGGGTGCCAACGGTGCCATCGACACCACCAACAGTCAGTTTTTCCTGAGAGTCCAGGCAAAATAAATACAGAGGCTCGCCGACGGCGCCCTCAACCCCGCTGACGGCAAGACCGACGAGATGGAGGTTTCTAGAGTTTGAATGACAATTTTTGGAAGTTTTTGGGTGGGAGTTACCCTTTTAAACTCCCAAATTTGATTCCTAAAATCATATTTCCCCCAAAAATGAAGTGAAACTCCACCAATTTCATTCCTATGGTGTCTAATTCCCCTGATAATCCTAAAATGTGAGACTTCAATCGGCGTAAGTTTATTAGTGCAAAAGCGCAACGAATCTATAACAAGTTACTGATGAAGAAAAGATTGATCAAGGAAATAGGATTCGTAAATTGAGGATTGAATAATCCTTCTACAAAAATTGAAGAGATGATAGTGCGACAAAGATGGGAAGTGTTGTGTTATACTACCCCGCCATGGTTGTTCCTGTGGTGAAAGAATTTTATGCAAATTTGTATGGAATCAACCAGGGAGTCGTTTATGTACAAGATAGATGGATCACTTTCACTCCTGCACGGATCAATGAATTATACATGATCGAAAAATTTTGTGTTTACCACTATTCCAACTTCGTCCCAACAAGAAACTAGATGAATGAAATTTATCAATATTTAACGGACAAAATTGAAGACTGGGAAATGAGAGAAAATGGGTATGTTAGCTTTTCTTCGACACTCCTAAGTCCTATTTCGAAACACTGGCACTTTTTCATTTCTGCGAAACTATTACCAACAATGAAGATCGGTAAAGTTTCTAAATAAAGTGTTATTCTGAATTAATGCATCCAAAGGGGACTGTCGATCGATATTGGATCAGTAATTGTGAAGTCAGTTTTGGGCCTGATCATTCATGGATCAACTTTTGGAATTGGACACCCTTCCATAATTTTCTCGCTTTGCAGTCAATTCCAAGTGTCCTACAAAAATTGGGAAAAGGTACTTCTACCTTGGAAGCTTTTGTACCCAACTGAAAGATTCCCAGCTTTTGAAGATAAAAATGACATGGCCATTATAATAGTCAATCATCTCAGAATTCACTCCCAGTTTAACCCTTAGTTCCTAAAAAGACTCTGATGATCCTGCGTAGAATCATGAAATTGGAAAAAGAGGTACAAAATGTCAAGAATGCGATTAATAATATCTCTGATTTCTTCGATCATCTAGACTGGAGGATGAAAGAACATTTCTCTCAGTCTGGAAATTTAGTAGATAGTTTGATATGGTTGATTAGGAGGATTCTACTGAGAATTTCCATACCGACCCTTCTACAACCTCTTCGTTCATGTGCAATCAATGGGTGATCTCATAGGAGAATCTAGTATTGAATCTGATGAATAGTAGATTTATATTACTACATGTCTATCTATGTAATTTGAACTTTGCATTTGCTTTCTCTTAGAATTATGCTTTTAGATCTCTGTATAGTTGACACTAAGCATATGATGTTTTGTTTTCAGCATTTTAAGTATAGTGGTTTGGATTGTGATGTTGAATTAATGTATGAAGGTTGAGAAAATACTAAACTTAGGTGTGTTATGTCACGTATATTGTACCCCTTGGAATTTATATATAAATGTGATGTTTTGTGTCATGAAAGTATATTTGTGATCAGTTGATCATTTAATCACTTCAAATTATGTCTATAATGATTGAATGGATGTCGTTGAGGCTTGAAATTGATCGAAGTTGAAAAATCCAGAAATTGAACCAAATCAATAGAGCTCACCGACGGCGCCCTCGACGCCGCCGACGGTGGATTTTTCCTTAGACTTAGGATATATTTTCAATAGAGCGCACCGACGGCGCTAAACAACCTGCCGATGGTGAGCTCGCAAAAAAACACCCTTAACCGTGATTTTGACCAGTCAACCGCCACTATTCATCATCCCCATCCTCCTAAAAATGTAATTTTCGACCTAGGGCTTGAGAGATCTTGGATTGGGAGGCAATTTCAAGGCTTTTTGACACCGGATTTGATCATCTCTAGGTAAGAGCTTCACTCCAAACTAAAAAATATTTGATTTTCACCATGGATTTCTTCCACATCAAGGAGATCCAAAAATTTGAGAATGTGAAGAAAAATAGTGGGAAGAAATTCATGGATCTTAGTGTTGAAGTCTTAGAATTACTTTTGGAAGCCATTATTTGAATATTTGAACTATATTTTAGATTTTTTTTATAATTGTGATTAGATTGAAATGGCTCCACGTCAAAAGAGGCGACTTGAGTTCGATGAGTCTCGCTTCGTCAATGCAAAGGCTCAATCAAGATTTACTTCTATATTTAAAGGAAAGAAGTGTATACAAGTTTGAGTTTTTGAAAGTTTAGGAGGAATTCTACGCCAACAAATTCTATTCTGAAGACGAAATCGTTCAAGTGTGGGGATTTCCTGCTGAATTTAATGCCGCCCGCATCAACTCCTTTTACGAAGTCCCAGACTCTTATAGCTGCCACTATGAATCCTTCAGTACCTTGGAAGGCCCCCTGAATGATGTGATCAACTTTTTCACTAATGGGAAAGGAACATGGAAGATAAAGCAATGAGAATGGGTAAATTTTTCTGCTTCCATGTTGAATGTCACCTTTAAGGCGTGGCACTATTTTATTTCTTCAAGTCTATTACCAACTTATCATCATAGTGAGGTAACTAGAGATAGAGCTATTCTAAATTTTTGAATTCAGAATAATAGAACTATAAATGTGGGGAGAATTACTTTTAAGAACATATTGACTACAGCAAGGAGTGAAACAAGTGGAGGGCTAGGACATCTTGGCCTCATTTATGCACTTTGCCAACTTTCTGGAGTGGAAGCTGAAGGAGATGAGGAATGGGTTCACCCTATGAAACCCATTAGTAAATCCAATTTTAAAACTTATGAATCCCATGAGAAATGGAGAACTGAAAGTAGGATTCAAGAACCTTCTACTAGTAGAGATGTCCCCTCTACAAGTTATGACCTTCTACCTTCTAGTTCCCCTACTTTGACTGATTTGATGAATGAATTGACCTTGTAGTGGAAGAGCATAGAGTTAATAAATGAAATGATTGGAGGTTTAGAACGTTTACATGATTATGATAGTGAATACCTTCACAGGCATTCAAATTTTGAGGTATCTTATTATGAAGCTCAGGCCCAACACTACAAAGGTGAGTCTGATATTACTTTCCCTAAGTGCCCCCGATATACTCAGTATCAGCCCAATCCACCTGCTGATCAAGGAGATGAAGACATAGTTTAGGATTTCCATATTTGAATGTAATTGATGTACTTGTACTTGTACTTTTATTTTTGTGATCTTTTGTAATAGAAATGGATGTTTGTGTGTATGTGGACTTTCATTTTTATTATTATGTTGTACTTGGATCATTTTAATTTTTGTTATAAAGTTAGCGTGGTAGTTAAATGTGCATGTGTAGTATAATAGATGTTGAGTAGTATTTTGTAATGTAATGTAATTTTTTATTTTGCATTTTAATTATAATTATTTTGTTTAGTATTGTGGTTGTGTTAGGAAAAATTGTGTTTATTTTATGTTTTAGTTTTGTACTTATTTCAAAATTTCATTACCCAACAAATTCTTTAATGATTTATATGTATATAAAGCTCCTAATGATAAAGACCAGGTGAAGTAGAAATTTTGAGAATGACTACAAAAATTTCAGAATGATGAAAATGCCTAAAATACTGAGGTATGATTTATATTTAGAGTTTTTTCTTTCCACCTGTATCATCTCATATTGAAAACTATAAGTTTGGGGAGGGAAGAAAAAGATTAACTATTAAATGTTCACAAAAAATATTTTCATAAATTATTAATATGATTTTATGTAGTGAATTTAATTCAGGTAACTATATTTAGTAGATATTTAAATTTTATGGTAGATTTAAAGGAATATTTTTGTAATGAAAGTTAATTTTGCAGATTAAGATATTTAGTATAAGAGAATAAGACTATAGTTAACTATTTAAAGTAAATGAAACTATATTTTGAAGTCTTAAGAATCTAAAAATTCATTTGAGAAGAAAAGATTGGGCCTCAATGATGTAAAAACTATGAAATATTTATAAGGTAAGGGAATGCTTTGAGTTTCAAATTTAAGGAAAGAAAGGTGGTGTTTAAAATCATTAAAGGCTATCCAGATATACTAATCCTCACTTAAAAAAGGAAAAATAAAGGATTGAAAACAATCCATGAAAAGAAAATAAAAATATATAAGATTGAAAGCAATCTGAAAAAAAAGAAAAAAAATTATGGGAAGTATGGAGAAGCTGAGGATATGCCTAATCAAAAATTGGCTTCACTGGACCTACCTAAAGGGAAAACTTAAATAACATTCCTTGACTTATATTTATGGATTAGATCTTTTACTAGTAGTGTTCCCATGAAGTTTCTACCATTTGAATATTCTAAGTGACTTAATATTGCAACATATAGTCAATCTTAAAATGACTAGAAGACTAGAACTCTTAAACTTGATGACTAGATAATCTTGTGGCTACAAGGTTAATTCAATAACTTGAATTTTTTCTGAAAATCTCACCATGATAGTTATTTAAATCAAACTTATAGTATTTCTGAATTAAAACTTTACTATAATAGATCATAACTTTTATGTAGTACTAAAATTACTTGAGGGCAAGTAATAGTTAAGTTTGGGGGATTTTGACCAAAGGAAAAATGTTGAGATTTTCATACATATTTTATACTGTTTTTTATGATATTGTACTTTAAAGAAAGGTATTTTTGATGTTTTGTTGTAGGAATGATGAATTAGAGTCATTGGAGCAAAAAGATGCAAAAAGGAGTGAATTTGGAGCCAAAAGGGCCAAAATGTGAAGATTTGAACTAGGGCGCTGACGGCACCATCGACCTGCCGACGACGAGATTTTCCCAAAACTCTAGAATTAATTCATTAAGAAGGTCCATCGACGGTGCCCTCGAGGCCGTCGATGGCGAGCTCAGCGGTTATGTCCAATTAGGCTTTGGATGAGGGCAAATTTTGAAGGGATGCTTAGGCAACTCTTTGGAAAGCTCATCCACAACTTTAAAAGAAGATTTTGGCCAAAAATTAGAGAGGTATTGGAGGTTAGAGAGGTCCCATTAGTGTATTNCGACACCATCGACACCGCCGACGGCGAGATTTTCCCGAGGCTACAGGACAAAATCTCTAGAAGGCCACCGACGGTTATGTGTACTTGTACAATGGATAAGGCCAGATTTTGGAGGGGTGCATAAGCTACTCTTGGGAAAACTCATCCACATCTTTAAAGAGAAGATTTTGGCCAAAAATAGAGGAGTCCTGGAGGTTAGATAGGTTCCATTAGTGTTTCGAGAGCTTGCTAGAGCGTGTAACTGTGAGGAGTTCTTCAAGAAATTGTAAGAGTAGAGAGAAAGTGAGAGATTTCTTCCTCTGAGGAATTCTTTGAGAGATTGTAAGAGTAGAGGGAAAGTGAGAGATTTCTTCCTCCTTGCCGTGTGTTGTAAAGAAAGGAAGAGATTCAGAGGAACTTCGAGGAGTTTTGAATTCTTCGAGAGATTGTAAAAGTGGAGGGAAAGTGAGAGATTTCTTCCTCCTTGCCGCTTTAGAGGAATTCTGTGTGTTGTAAAGAAAGGAAGAGATTCAGAGGAACTTTGAGGAGTTTTTGAGGAATTCTGTGTGTTGTAAAGAAAGGAAGAGATTCAGAGGAACTTCGAGGAGTGTTCTTGAGGTGGTGAGGAATTATTCGAGAAATTGTGAGGAATTCTTCAAAAGATTGTAAGAGTGGAGGGAAAGTGAGAGATTTCTTCCTCCTTGCTGCTTCGAAGAGAAATTCTGTGTGCTGTAAAGAAAGGAAGAGATTCAGAGGAACTTCAAGAAGTGTTCTTGGGGAGAAATTTAGAGATAAGTTATTTACTTGTTATATTTGTATGAATTTTATTCATATATGAATTGCAAGTTGTTGTGTTTTCCCCATGAGATCTGAGTAGTTTTCTCTGTCTTTCTCCTTGTCTTGAGATTTGTAATGGTGATTTGAATTGGTGAAGCCATGAAAATGTTTAAGAAATTGTGATGACCTTTTCACTTCAATCTTAATTTACTTTTAATCTAATCAATTGATTTGTTAAAATATGTTGAGTTTTACAACTAAAGTGAAGATTTCATCCAAGATTCAGGGAAGTCAAAGCCCTGGGAAGTTGGGTGCAAATAAATAAAGAAACATTACTATCGGGCGTAGAATTGGAGATTTTAGAGTGATAGACTAAAATCCCCAATTTGGTCCTATCGTTTGGGTGTTGATGTGTAGAAGTTAGCCCTCAGGTGAGGGGAACGTGGGAGCTCCAAAGTGAGAGTCGGTATCCTCCCAGCCTAGCCGCAGAATCAGTAACCAAACATAGGATTAATCAATGTTCTTTATGCATGGACCAAAGGGANATTTAGGGAGGTCAAAGCCCTTGGAAGTTGGGTGCAAATAAATAGGGAAATAAAATTATTGGGCCTAGAATTGGAGATTTTAGAGTTACAGACTAAAATCCCCAATTCGGTCTTATCGTTTGGGTGCTGAAGTGTAAATGTTAGCCCTCAGGTGAAGGGAACACGGGAGGTCCAAAGTGAGAGCCGATATCCTCCCAGCATAGCCGCAGATTCAGTAAACAAGTGTAGGATTAGTCAATGCTCTTTATGCTGGACCAAAGGGTAAAGAATTGGTATGCTCCTATTTGACACAATACAATTTGAACAAATTCACTTTATTCATTCACTATAATTTCTTGACAAGGAGAATGATGCTTTCTTATATATTGAATATCACCTTAAAAACCTCATTATTATAATTAGTTATTTAAGTGTTATTAAAATTACATATTTATTTCAATTACCTATTAGTGACAGATAAGCAAATTGAATTCTATTGTTGGGATTGAGTATTGCTTTTCTAAAATATTAATTCGTAGCTCTAATATTACTCCCTATGCGATCGATATCTATGACTCCATTAGAGCTCTATATTACTTGAGTGATACATATACTTGAGCTGATAAGTGTGACTTTAAAATTATTGAATACTGAGTGATACGTATACTTACATTGATAAGTGTGACTTTATAATTATTGAATATTTTATACATATATTACTTGAGCGATACGTATACTTGCGTTGATAAGTATGACTTTACAATTATTGAATATTTATTACATCCATAACTGTTATTAAGTTTTGGTGCAGTTACTGAGGAATTAAATCTTTTAGCAGCAGTATTAAATATTTATGTTTTTAAGCATATATAAAGTCGCTGTTAAGTTTTTGGCGCCGTTGCCGGGGAGTAAAAAAGAATCACAATTAGAGTTANAAGCCATGAAAATGTTTAAGAAATTGTGATGATCTTTTCACATTGATCTTAATTTACTTTCAATCAAGCCAATGAATTTTTTAAAATATGTTGAGTTTTATAACTAAAGTGAAGATTACATTTAAGATTCAGGATAATTTGTTAAAATATGTTGAGTTTTACAACTAAAGTGAAGATTACATCCAAGATTCAGAGAGAATTTTTTAAAATATGTTGAGTTTTACAACTAAAGTGAAGATTACATCCAAGATTCAGGGAGGTATTCGTTAAAATATGTTGAGTTTTACAACTAAAGTGAAGATTACATCCAAGATTCAGGGAGGTCCTTAAATATGTTGAGTTTTACAACTAAAGTGAAGATTACATCCAAGATTTAGGGAGGTCAAAGCTTTTGTTAAAATAAGTTGAGTTTTACAACTAAAGTGAAGATTACATCCAAGATTCAGGGAGGTCAAAGCCCTCGAAAGTTGGGTGCAAATAAATAGGGAAATAATATTATCGGGCGTAGAATTGGAGATTTTAGATTGATAGACTAAAATCCCCAATTCGGTCCTATCATTTGGGTGCTGAAGTGTAGATGTTAGCCCTCAGGCGAGGGGAACGTGGGAGCTCCAAAGTGAGAGCCGGTATCCTCCCAGCCTAGTCGCAGATTCAATAAACAAGCATAGGATTAGTCAATGTTCTTTATGCTTGGACCAAAGGGTAAATAATAGGTATGCTCCTATTTAGCACAATACAAATTGAGCTAATTCACTTTATCTATTCACTATAATTTCTTGATAAGGAGAAGGATGCTCTCTTATATATTGAATATCACATTAGAGCCTTCATTAGTATAATTAGTTATTTCATAATTATTAAAATTACATATTTATTTTAATTGTCTATTAGTGACAGATAAGCAAATTGAACTTATTTGTTGCAATTAAAGTATTGTTTTTCTAAAATCTTAGTTCGTAGTTCTAATCTTACTCCCTGTGGGAACGATATCTAGGACTCCATTAGAGCCCTATATTACTTGTGCAATACGTATACTTACGTTGATAAGTGTGATTACAATTATTGAATATTTATTACGTCCATATTTATTGAATCTATAATTGTTATTAATTTTAGTGCAATTGCTGAGGAATTAAATCTTCTAGCAGCAGTATTAAATACTTGTATTTTTAAGCATATATAAAGTCACTAGGAATTAAATCTTTTAGCAGCAGTATTAAATACTTATATTTTTAAGCATATATAAAGTCGCGGTCACCAAACACCTATTTTAATAAAGAAGGTAGATAGAACCTTATGACTAAATCCATGGAACTAACTTGAAAGTATTTAGATCAGAGGAAACTCAATAAAAAGTGGGATCAATTAAAAAAAGACTAGAAATTTCAAAAAGAACTCAAAAGGAGATCAACGGGATTGGGTTGGGATCCACTGAAGCGGACAATTGATGCACCAAAAGAATGGTTGACTGAGAAGTTAGAGGTAAATAAATACCTAAATTTACTTTTTGCATCAATTTTCACATTGAAAAGATTTTTACTAATAATTTCTCTTTTCTAGTACAGGCAGTGCCGACAGCCAAAAAATTCAAAATTTAGTGGCATTGATCTAGTATTGGAGGAAACGTTGGATACCATGTTCATTGAAATGTCACTACAATAGCTCATGTTATCACCCCAACTGACTAAGGCTTTGTCGTTTTAACACAGAACATGGAAACCGAGCATATAGGTGAGTCAACAGATGATCCCAGCCAAATCCACACTGATATTCAATAAATTGGTGGGCAAAGCATCCTAATCCTGATTCTCGTTATAGATGTAAAATGTGATGTATGTGATTATCAGCTTAATTTCCTTAATAATGATTCTTTTTTGGCAATAAAGCCAAAAACTAGATCCCAAGAAAAAGCTAGGTAAATTTTTCACTATTAAGCAAATAAGAATACATTTATAATATTTAAATATGGGATACTATGCAAGTATACGTATCAATATCAAGTAATATATGATTTTTTTGATTAAGCCCCGAATATTGAACCCAAAGGTATAACTAACAAAGTGCAACTTTACAAAATATGAGAAATTAAATAACAAAATTTTACTTAGCAAAGTATACTTACTTAAACTCTAAATGCAATAATAGGAATGAAAATTCAACTTTTTTTTGTAATTTTTTATAATTGAAAATAAAGTGATTTAACTTAACTAAATACTTGCAAGATGAAGGCAATATAAATAAAATATCTTTTTCCTTATCACGAATTAGTAACAAGTATAGAAATTTTGTTATGGAAGTATTTTAATTGTGTTGTTCCAAATAGGAGTAATAATATTCTTTACCCTTACTAGAGATGTTATAAAGAACATTGACTAATATATAGTTTGAATAGTTTTGAAGATGGGTTAGGTAGGGAAGATACTATCTCTTACTCTAGTGTTCCCTCTTCTCCCTCCACTTGAGAGCTAACATCTCGTATCAAAACCTAAAATTATAAATCAAATTAGCGGCTTTAGCCTATTACTCTAAAGTCCTCTAATTGTACACCCTTCAAAGTTTATTTCCTTATTTTTTTGCACTCAACCCCATGAACTACATTCTCATCCATGAAATCAAATGTGATTATTACCATTTATTTTTTGAGACGATCCCATCTCAAATCTTACATGTTCTCACAACTGGTATTAACATTTTAATTGGCTAATCAAGAAGTAAATGAAGTACAAGGTTTAAAATCATCACAACTTCTTCCAACATTAAATTCTGATACTTCACACAACTTCCTTTTAATAATTAATCACTTATCATTTTAATGAGAAAGATATAAAAAACTACTTAGAATTCATAGATAAAACAAAACCACACTTGAGTTTAAAAGTAGAAATCATGCACATAAACAAGGAGTTTAAATGAAAACCAAATGTAGTCACAAAGATAAACACTTATCTCAAATCATCTCCACCAAATGTCTTGAATTTCCTTTGAATTCTATACCTTCACTCATAATACAAACTAAAACTCAAAAATAAAAAGAAAATATGGCTGGCGGCAGCGGCCACTTTGGATGGATGAATGATATGCTGACCTCTTCCTTTGATGATCCAAGTCTTCGTTAATAAAAATCTAAGGGGTGTCTTGATGTCTCTTCAAAATGTGTCTCCATTCAATGAATCTTCTAGAAGTTTCCTTCTTTTAAAAGCCAATTGAATGAATTTTTGTGTCCATTAACTATTTCCCATGTTTTTACCAAGGGTTGCTTCAAACACCTCCTCAAAAATTCATCCAAATTCAATGAATCATCAAATAACTACTTTTGACACTTAAGCTTGGGGCACCTGGCGCATAGGTGTAGCTTTCTTTGTTTAACTGGAGCGTAAGCTCCAATCCTAGGTGTTTAGGCGCCTTAGTTCATTTTTGCACCTTCTTCATTTTTACTCCAGATTTGATCATTTTTCACTCCTTTTCCTATTTTTCATCCATTTGATTGTAGCTGAAAGAAAAACACACAAATATCTTTCATTAAAGAAAAATATCTCAAAAATAGGTATATCAAAATCCCCCAAACTTAAGATGTTATTTGTCTTCAAGTGACACTTCAATCTTTTAAAAGCTAAACAAGTAGGTTATGTATATGAGTTTCTTCAGGAGTTTCTAAAATTTTGCTGTATAAATAAAGTAGTTCAATTTAGAAAAAAATTTAGTGAATTAAATCAACTTAGAGTTTAGAAATTTTTTATTAAAGAAGTTTAAAAATATGAGTTCCTATCTAGTTCAGAAATATTGTGGTTTTTCTAAATATAGAGTTTAGGAATTCTATCATCTCCACTTAAAATTATTTTATCAAGCATACTTTTACTTACTATATTATATCCTAAGCTTAAGAGTTTCTCAAGTCTTATACTTTAAAAATATTAGATGTGGAACCAATTTTTGATTAGACACAAATCCTCAACCTTCTCCTCCCTTTTTCAACTTTCTTTTCTTTTCTTTTTCTTTTTTCTCCAGGAAAGGATTACTATTTTTGGATAGTTGTTTAAAGATTTTGAATTCCATTCTTTCCTTTCCTAAAGCAGAGAGTTGATATATTTCTTTTACTTAAAAACATAATAATAGTTTTTGAAAATTACTTTCAATAAAAGAAATTTAAGTTTTAAAATAAAAGTCTAACTTTTCTACATTTTTCAAAAATGCAATTTCTCTTACTAAAGATAGTTACACAATATTTATCTTTTCCACACTAAAAAATTTTTAAATTTAACTTTTTCTTCATCACTATAAATTTTAACTAAATTCTCATACTCATTTCTATACTCAAAATTTTACCCCTAATATAACTTCATATACATGATCATTTTTCTTCAAATCAAAATCAAATTTATTTAAAGTTCTTATTTAAAGTACATTTAAGAATAAATAAATTTCAAGTTTTTATAAAATTTTTCATGCCCCCCACCCCTAAAACTTAAATTTTTAATAAAATAAAACATTTTAGTATCATATAAAAATAGGTAGGAATGAAAACTAAAAAAAACATGCTAACATGAATTTTTACATCCTAAATATACAAGTACAAAAATTAAAAACATGAGTAAAAATTAATTTGATCAAATTTTAATTTTTTTACAATAGAGATTCATTAGACTTCTATGTAGTGGAGGATAATATAAAAGCAAACAAATACACTAACAAACATACACAACTGCATGAAGTTTTTAAGAAAAGTTAGCAATACTCTAAACCTTCCTAAGAATCAGAATTAAGTTCAACCCAAACTAACTTAATACATTAAACAATACAATTAACACAATTACGACTACAAAAACACAATAAGTGCTCACAAAACAAAAAGACATCACAGTAGTTTCTAACAAAACAAAATACAAACAAAAATAACATTTTCAACAAATACAACTCCAACACAACAAAAGTACAGTATAACTACACCACAAACAATTCACAACAATACATTAAAAAACTAAACTTAACTATAAAACAAGTCTAATCATCTTCTTCCTCAGCATCACTCTCATCATTATGCCAAGTAGATGCAAGCTCATGTGATGGATATCTTGGATATTGAGGGAAAGCTACACTCTTGTTGCAACTCATGAGGTTTTCTATAAATGAGTGGAATTCTTCCTCATAATCACTACGTCTCCTCACATGGTCATCTATATTATTTACTAAGTTTTCAAAATTTAATATAATTTCAGTCGTATAAATGACATTATTCAATATCTTCTACAATAGTTGTGACTCAGAATATGATCAAGTAGTCTGACCTTGTGATGTAGAAGCACATGAAGTGGAAGATTGAGATGTCAAAGCAACTGAACTACTAGAAAATCCACCTCCCTAACCAAAAATTCAAATGATGTGAATAAGACTTCACATTCACACTAGTAGTAGGCTTGAGTTGCTGTAATATCTCCTCCCAACTATCAAATCTAACTCCAGCCTGCTCGCATAATGAAAAGATCAAGGATGTTTATCTAAACCTGCAGTAGTAGTGGTAATGACAGAACTAGTAATAGCACTATGAATCAAAGCCTTAATGTCAATGGGTTAGAACTACTGAATACAATAGTTCAAAGTTGTTCGATCATGGGTCACTTCACTAAGATGATTTGTAAGCAATAAACGAGCAAAAATGAAATAGTTCCATTCTTTCACATTAGCATCTAACGTTGAAGTGGGGAAGTTGACACTTCTTTCATTGATAATTTTCCACAATCCTCTTCCTTCGGTCATTGATAAAATAATCTCGTCTAACTCCTCCTCATTTGGTGTACAGTTGGAATAAAAACATAAAGTGCACAGGGGAAAATGTTAAAACTAATTTATTACCTTAGATGAGAATGACATTATCTTTATTCTAACCATGACTCCTTCCTCTTCAGCCTCGAGGAGATTTGCATAAAACTCCCAAACAACAGAAATAATTGTCACAGTAGAAAAACAACAAAACCACTTTCACTGGCAGTGAACAATCAAATCTTTTACAGCTCCTCCCGAACTCTTGAAACAACATCCAGGGATCAACTTTTTTGATTGCAGTACATCACTGTTTTGATGCTGAGCTCTCGCACTAACAAACTTGTTTGAATCAAATTGGGATTTTCCCTCGTTCCTCTTCATCCTTGATGCCATTTATAAAAAATTATATAAAATTCACAATAAATTTCAAATTCAACTGTAAAACATTAAACTTAACTTCTAAAAGCTTAAACTACCAAATCTATGTATTTTCCATAGATTTTCTCAAATTTTCACCATGAATAGTGTTTTTTGGGTATACTATGCTCAAAATATATGGTGAAACTTAAAAAATTTTACATAGAAGTGAAGCTCTCACCTAAAGAAGATCAAATCTAACTAATTTTTATCCAGACCACCAAGAGATCTTCAAAATAGAGGATTCCCTAATCTCCAAGTTGTGAAATCTAAAGGAAGGGGACGACATTGAGCAAAAATAATGATGTTTTCTGATACAATTTGTCACATTAAACTGTTCACGAACCGATTTACGTGAACCGATGCTTAAGTGCAAATGGTTCAGCACTTAAGCGTCTGTCTCTCGGTTTATGCAGCGCTTAAGCGCGGGATCTTGGCGCTTAAGTGCTAGTGCACAAATTTTGATAGTTTCGGTTTTAAGTAAAATGCACTTCTATACTAAGTCAACCAATCTTACAAGGTCTCATAACTCTTTAATAACTATTTTCTTCCCTTTTAACTCCCCTCTTTTTCGAGATTCACCAATCTTAATCAATTTGATTCAACGTTAAATATCACAAAATTTCACACAAACAAACACATATATTCATTCACGAATAATTACAAAATTTTGCAATACATAGATTCTCAATCCAAAGAGTCTTGGATGAGAAAATTCCAACCACAAACACTAAACAATCATAACATTAAAAACACACTAAATACACTTAACATTAACAAACAAACACTAAACCCAAAAACATGAAATAATGAACTTAATTCCATTCTTCATTCGATGGAACAAATCATGGCATATCATTTGTCTCTCCTTCAGCATTTGAAATGTAAATCTGATAAAATGGATGGTGGTTAATAACTTTGGTAGAATCTTTTTCAATCCATTTGTTCTTTAAATGCATAGCCTTGTCCACTTCTTCTATAAAACTAGTATGGCTAAACTGCATCTTAAGTTGCCATCCCATATGATCCAGATGTGTGTTAAATTTCATCACTTTTGCTTTAATTGAAGCCACATCAGACTCAATATTAGTGATTTTCTCTGTTATTCCTTCGATACTAACGGCAAGAAAGCCATTGTATAACTCTTGTGCACTCTAACTAATGAATTTCATTCTCATTACTTCCTCCTTCTTCTTTAAATCACTCTACCAAGATGACATCTTTCAAAACTCTCTCTTTTCACTTGGAATTTAAGGTTAGAATTAAATTATGATATAAATCCTCGCATAACCCTTCTATTTATAGGCTCTAAACCCCCCTATAACTCCTAGGCATATCTCTAAACTACTATCCCACGTTAAAGCTAACTAAATCATGGTTAAAACTTCTAGAAACCAAAATTCTCACATGTTTTTACTTGTCGCACTTAAGTGGCAAATATTGGCGTTTAAGTGCAAGTGCTCAATTTAGCACAGGTCAACATAACATCCAATTACTCATTCTAACATGTCTAAGTCATCTTTTAAAGTCTTAGAATAATCACTAAATCATTATATATTCAAAATACTACCAAAATTTTCTAAATCAAACACAATAAAATAACTTTCAAAATAAACACATAGATAATTATGAGTTGTCTCCCACAAAGTACTTGGTTTAACGCCGTCAGCCCGACATAATCAGTGCTTATTTTGGTTGACCCAATAGGATAAGATCGTTCATTTTAAGTTGGTCACCTAAAAAGTAGGATTTCAGCCTCTAACCTTTCACTTTAAATATTTTATTTGTTTTAGGATCTTTAATATCCACAGCTTCAAAAGGATAAAATTTCATCACAACCAATGGGTCTATCCACCTGGCCTTATGTTTGCCTAGAAATAATCATAACCTTTCATTATAAAGCAAAACTTTTTTGTCAAGCTCAAACTTTTTACCAAGAATCCTCCAACCATGCCACATCTTCATCTTTTCAATTCCTTTTTTAATTAAATCACAAAAAATAGCCATCATACATCTTTGAAATGTAGCAGGTGCATTACATAAACCAAAGAGCATTATTCTAAAATAAAATGTACCATAAGGACTAGTAAAAGTTGTTTTCTCTTAATCTTTAGAAGCTATTATTATTTGGTGATAACCAATATATCCATCCAGAAAATAAAAATATTTATGCCCAGCTAGTCTATCCAGCTTTTCATCTAGAAAGGGTAGTAGAAAATGATCTTTCCTTGTGGCAAAATTTAAATTTCTATAATCAATGCATATTCGCCATCTTGTGACTTGTCTTGTTGATATTAGCTCATTATGCTCATTCACAGCCACAGTCACTCCTCATTTCTTAGGAACACAGTGAATCGAACTAACCCATGCATTATCCGAAATAGGGTAGATAATTCTAGCATCTAACCACTTTAAAATTTCTTTCTTAACAACTTCCTTCATAACATGATTTAATCTACTTTGAGGATCAGCCCTGGGTTTGCAATTCTATTCTATATGAATTCTAGGCATACAAATTGAATGACTGATTCCTTTTATATCAGTAATTGTCCATCCAAAGGATAAATACTAATCTACTAACTATTTTTATGTAATGAAGATTTCTTATGTTAAAAATATCCTTCCCACTACAATGAGGTTCTGGTGAAATGAGATGAGATAAATGTTTATAATATGTATTGTTCCAAATAGAAGTAATTATAATTCTCTACACTGATACAATGCATAGAAAATCATTGGTTAATACTAGGTTTAGTCCCTAAATCCGTGGCTAGGCTAAGAGGATACTAGCTTCCACTCCAGAGCTCCCACTTCCCTTCACCTGAAGGATAACTCTTGCTTTAGTTTTTTTAACTCTAAGAACAAATTGAGGATTTTAGTCTATCACCCTAAAGATTCTTAAATTCTACACTTAATGAATAATATTTCCCTTTTTATTTGCACTTAATTCCATGAACAAATTTCTCCTCCATGAAATTAAATGCGATCCTCACTTTATTGTAGAACTCATACTTCATTTCCAGGATCGTATCTTTCACAACATATTTTAACAATTCAATTGGCCAGATCGATATGTAAATTAAGTTTGGAGGTGAAAAATCATCACCATTTATTTTATATTTTAATATTGTACATCATATTATCTCTTCATTTCACCATATCTCAGAGTAAGGAGGAAGATAGAGGGAACTACTCAGATTTCATGAGAAAGACACAACAAAATAGAAATTTCATATATAAAAGAAAGTTCATACAACACTAATAGACAAACAAAAATTATCTGAAACTCTTTCTCAAAGTAAATCACTTGTAGCCTTTCCTTAGTAATGCAGCAAGAAGATATCTCTCACTTTTCTCCTTCTCCAACACTCTTACAGAAATTTTCACACTAAATCTCACCACACAAACTCAAAAATATGAAAGAAAAATCACTAATGGACTCCAATATGGTGATGGAATGAAGATGGATTATTAAGAATGGCGAAAATGGAGCGTGGTGGAACGTTTTGGAGTGAAAAGGAGTCCATTTCCTGATGAATTTCGGCCCCAAAAAAAGCCCAAGGTCGGTTCTCCAGGAGGTGTCTCCAAAAACTCTTCCAAAATTGTCCAAATACATCAAACCTTCAAGAAACAGGGGTCGAACCGCCTTTAGCGTCGTCGGTGCTAGTCTGACATCGTCGATGCTGAGTAGTTCTCCAAAAACTCTTCGTTATTCTGCGCCATTGGCGCTGCCCTTGGCATGATCGGTGCTGAGTAGTTCTTCAAAAATGTCATTTTGACTCCAAATTCTATCCTTTTTTCTTCCTTTTTACTTTAAATCCTAAAAATCAACAACTTGCAAGAAAACCTCAAAATATCTTCCATTAAGGTGCAATATCACCAAAAATAAGTATAACATATTGTTCTAAAAATGCATATATTTTCGGTGTAATCAATACTTCAAATGTTTAGGAAGTAACTTCAACTCAACATCAGTAACTTTTTTAATTTATGGACAAAAAGATTTAGCATTTTCTGTCATGTCAAAAACTTCAAAACTTTCTCGAACATAACTTCAATCTTCCTTGTAAAAATCTTCACATTGATCTAATTCCTCTTCTTGTTCACGTTCCAACACTTTCATTTTAATTTCTCTTCATAAGTTATTTTAAAATGAAATTCACTTAGATATCTTATCACATCCTTTCTATAACTTTCATCATCTTTATCTTGTTCATGTTCTGCGTGGTCGGCGCTGAGTACTTCAAAAACGTCATTTTGACTCCAAATTCCATCCTTTTTGCTTCCTTTTTTTCTTTAAGTCCTAAAAATCAACAACCTACAAGAAAAGTTGCTTCCTTTTTGCTTTAAGCCCTAAAAATCAATAACCTGCAAGAAAACATCAAAATACCTTTCATTAAGGTGCAATATCACCAAAAATAAGTATAAAATATGGGTCTAAAAATGCATATATTTTTGTGTATTGAAATCTCCCAAACTTACATGTTAATTGTCCTCAAGTAACTCCTCAACTACATAAAAATATGACTTATGGTAAATAATTTAAATTTTAGACTTCCATATTTAAGTTCTCTAAACATAATAGTATAACTTAAGAAAAATTCAAAAACAACTCTAGTTAATACTAAAGGTGTTAGGATATTCAGTAATTAAGTTTAAGATTTCAGATTTTTCATATTAAAGTCACTTAGAAAATTCATATGAAAAAGAACTTCATAAAACTTTATTAATCATTAAGCTAATACTCTAATGAAAAGTTTAGAAAATGTGTACAAGTCTTTTTTATTAAGTTGATTCAAGTGAAGCCAATTTTAATTAGGCATCTCCTAAAGCTTCTCCCCGCATCTTTTTTCTTTACTTTTCAAGATCATTTTTAATCCCTTTTTTTTCCTTCTTCTTCTCTTTTTTTTTTGATGTATGTGAGGATTACTATATATGGATAAGCCTTAATGATTTTGAATATCACTATCTTCTTCTTAAAGTTAAAAACTTTTAACATTTCTTCACTTAACAAATTTATATTAACTTAAAAATTACATAAAGTTTAATTCTTTTATTTTTACATGAATCTTTTAAGATTTTTAATTTCAAAAATACAAATTCATTTACTTAAAATAGAAAAACATAGTCTTATTCTCTTTTACCAATTATCTTAGTTTCTAGAATTGAACTTTATTATTGAAATTTTTTTTACATAAATTTATNACTTCAAAAATACAAATTCCTTTACTTAAAATAGAAAAAATATAGTCTTATTCTCTTTTACCAAATATCTTAGTCTCTAGAATTAACGTTTATTATTGAAATTTTTTTACTTAAATTTACTATATATTCATAAATATAGTTATCCAAAGTTAACCCCTAATACCAAAGGTCATGTTAAATTTAAAATTTTTGAAAATATAGTTAAGTGATGACAAATAAAATTAAGTTCTCTCTTTTCTTTTTTTTTAAATATTTTTTCTCCCCTCAAACTTAATTTTTCTTAAAAGATTTACACGAAGAACTTTAAAAATAAAAGGGTGAAAGAAAGCATTAAATACATAAAGAAAATTCATACGTGTTGAAGATTCTGATTTTTACAAATAAATTCTGCAATACTACATGTGCTAATATGAAAAACTACAAGGCTTAAAACATTAAATTGCACATAATATATATAAAATTTGCTGAGAAAGAGTTAATTACAATACATATAACAAAGTGCTGAAACTAACAATAGACTAAACTAAATTCTANGATGACAAATAAAATTAAGTTCTCTCTTTTCTTTTTTAAAATAATTTTTCTTCCCCCCCCCCCCCCCCAAACTTAATTTTTTTTAAGAGATTTACATGAATAACTTTAAAAATAAAATGGTGAAAGAAAACATTAAATACATAAAGAAAATTCATAACTGTTGAAGATTCTAATTTTTATAAATAAATTCTGAAATAGTGCAGGTGCTAATATGAAAAACTATAAGGCTTAAAGGATTAAATTGCACATAATATATGTATAATTTGCTGAGAAAGAGTTAATTACAATACATATAACAGAGTGTGAAACTAACAACAAACTAAACTAAATTTTAAAATTGAAAACAATTTTACACATTACAATTTCACATTACAATATAACAACAGAGTCTCAACAATATCACAAAATAAACAATATAATCACAAAGTACAACACAAACAAACAAACAAACAAAAAGATCACCAGTCACATCTTCTCCATCATTAAAAAATAAATTATGCTGCTGATATGGAGTATAAACAGGGTGAATAAGGAACTGAACTATATGATCACCCCTCAGGTATTTCACCAAAGCATCATCATAAGCATCAGCATATTCAAACTTCTAGCGAATCAGATCATCTTTTTTAGCATTTCTGGCCTCCATGTTCTACATCCTATGATCTATCCTCAAAATATATCCATGTTGAATCATCATCTGGTCCAATAACTCCCTATTACTGGGGCAAGTAGGCTCACTAAAAGTAGGTGTCGTAGAAGTAGAAGGAATATCCCTAGCCTTAATTCTAGATATCCAATCAACATGAGACTCATAAGTCTTAAATGTTTACATGCCCAATCGGTATCTGAGGCTCAACCCTCTTCTCATTAGGTATGAAATTAACTCCTGCATGCTCACAAAGTGTATAAATGAGAGCAGGGTGAGTCAATCCACCAGTGGTTTCTCCCAGAGCAATAGATCGAGTGTTCATATAAATGATAGAGCCTACATTTATATCCATCACTTGTTGAATACAATAGTTCAGGATAGATTTATCCTTGGTCGCTTCTCTATGATTGTTTGTTGGAATCATCCTCACAGAAATAAAATAATGTCTGGCCTTAGATACTAAATTTAACATAAAAAGGGGAAAGTTGACTTTAACTCCATTATTTACTTTCCAAGCCCCTTTCTCACCAGTCAGAAAAGAAATAACCTCATATAAGGCCTCTTTTGTGGCAGGGAATGAATGATACTAGCATCTATAAACATCTTCTAACTGAAAAAACTCATTTATAAAGCTATAATACTGGCCTCTTTTGTAAACTCTACCTTTTTTCCTCAAACAAAAACAAAATCATCAAAAGCCTCTAAAAAGTTGGCATAAAATTACATAACTATCCAAGCTGTTGCATCGGTAGTAAAATAATAGAAGTTTTCCCACTTCCGAGCGATAATCAATCGTTCAACTTCTTCTCCCGAATTTTTGAAACCTCGATCTAGAATCACTTTCTTATTTTCTTGAAGATTATGAAATTGGGCACTAGCTTTAAAGCTAACAAACTTTTGCTCATCATATTTTCTTCTTCTCGATCTAGGTGTCATAGGAAATCTAGAAAAAATTGATAAAAATCCGAATAAATTCCAAAATTCTAAAAATCATAAAGGTAAAGCACTTTAAACTTAAATCCACTAAGTAAAAGTTTTCACCGAAGCATTTTCTCAAAATCTCTCAAAAAAAACCCAAAACTTTTGGATCTAGGCAATGTGAGAAAAATCTTTGGTGAAAATAAAAAAACTTTACTTTAAAGTGTAGCTCTTACCTAGAGAAAATGAAGTCTGAAGTTCCTTTGCCTCTAAATTGCCTCAAATCTGCCCAAAATCAAGCCCAGGTGTGAAAACGGAAGATTGAAGGTGACTAAATGGAGGTTTTGTGGTGAAAATAGTAAATTAAAGGGGTTATTACTGCTCTCGTGTCAAAGGCGACGTCGGCGCTGAAGGCCTCAAATTTACTATTTTGATTTTTTTAAATTTTCAATTTCCTTTTAATTTACCCCAAAGTTTTTCGTATTTTTAAACACAAATTTTTATCTAACAATAATTCACAAATAAACATTTCACAAACAATCATTTTCACAAACAACAACAAACTAACTTTTATATATGAAAATACACTTTTTACAAACACATGTCAGAAATCACACATTCACACATATTAAGCAAACTAAGTATAAATCAGCATTGAAATCAAGCCACAACACAAAACGCTGACACAAAACTATACACATAATCAAAGTTCAAAATTCTAAAGCAAAACCAAACCAAACCAAATCAAGTCAAATCGACACAATTACATTAAATACATAAATATTGTTAAGCAAGTAGAGAATCCAAAGTCTTCAGTCATTCTGCTTCATCTTCAGTGCTTTCACCTCCTCTAATATCTCCCATGGATTTTTAATGAACATATAAGTTGTAGAAGGATCGGTATGAGAATTGATCTGTCAAATTTTCTTCCCTCCACCCATTTTCTTTAAACATTTGAACTAATCCTGCTTCAAAAGTTCCCGTATGATCAAAATTTTATTTCTTTATCCAATCAAGGTGATCAAAAAGGTACTTAAAATCTCCCACTACATTCATAATACTCTAAAGTTCCCTTTCAATTTCCTTCAATTTCTTCTCCAAAGCAAGCTAACTTTCTACTGTTGGTGGTATTAATGGAGTTGAAGCATGTGAAGAATGATCCATAATAGCATTTAGTGCTTCATTTCCATTACCAACATACTGATCATCAATAGGGATCACGGGTTCCCATGGTAGTAAAACTTTTTCCCAACTTTCATATGACGCTTGGGATTGACTGCAAATCAGAAAAATTCTAGAAGGATGCCCAAGTCCATAATTTAGTCCATTCATAATGATTCCCATAACAGATTTAAATATGATTGATCTTATATCAATAGGTTTTTTCTATTTGAATATAGTAGTTTAAAATAGCACTTTTCTTGGTGGCACTACTAATATTCATAGTGATGAAGCAGGAAAACTAATATATCCACTTCTTCAAAATTGGAGTAAGAGATGAAGCAGGAAAACTAATGTATCCTTCATCTCGTACTTCCCACATATCACTTTCATTTGTTAGAAAATTATAAACATCTTGCATCAAATCTCGCATAGGAATGAAATTTGTATGATGACAGATTGGAAAATTTTCTATCATAGACAATTAATTAATTCTTACAGGAGTAAATGGCACAGACTTACCTCGTACAAATACAACTCCTTGGGTAATTCCATGTATATTTACATAGAACTCATTCACTGCAGGCACAACAACCGCTGCGATAGTGTAACACAGAACTTTCCATCGCCTTTGCAAAATGATTTTGTCAATCGGAGCACTTGGATTAATCAATCCAGATTAAAAAATCCTATCTCCTTGATCAATCTCCTCTTTGTAATAACTTTATCGTATAATCTCTACGCGTCAAAAATAATAAACTTTCTTCTATTAAAAACTCCATAACTTGAAGTATTTCTGGAATTGGAAGCCATGGAATCCGAAAATAGGAAGTTTCTAGGCATCCTAGGAAGTTTTTAGGACTTTAAAAACACCTCTAGGTTGTTATTATGGAGCGAAATCCCACAAAAGTATGCCAAAAATTTTTTGAACTGTCAAACTGCTCTCGGCGCCGTCAGCATTCCCGATTGGTGATGCCGGTGCTGAGGTCCATTTTCTTGGGCGTCACTAGTGCCCATTCTGGCTTCCCGCGCCAAAACTATGCGACTTTCATTTTTTGTTCAATTTAATTCCAATTTTTTCTCCAATACCAATATTTAACTTAATTTATAATACATGCAATTGTGTAGGATTATTTTCTACTAATATATAAAACACTTATCAAACAAAATAATAATGCATATACATATATGTATGGGTGGCCTCCCACAAAGCGCTTGGTTTAACGTTGTCAGCCTGACACACTATTTGTTTAGTTTGGTTGACTTAACATTAAAACTTCTTTAAACTAAGGTATTCATAATAATGTTTCAGACTATGACCATTAACTTTAAATACCTTTCCAGTGTTAAGATATTTAATGACAACAGTTCCATAATGATAGACTTTAATCACATTAAATGGTCCTAATCATCCGGTTTTCAATTTTCTTGAAAACAATCTCAATCTTGTATTATATAATAGAACTTCTTGTCTAGGTTCAAATTTCTCTGAATAATCTTTTGATCATGTCATATTTTCATTTTTTTTCTTTATAGATTTTTGCATTATCATATGCTTCATTTCTTATTTCCTTAAGTTCATTAAGTTGCAATAATCTTTTCTCACGAGCATCTTTTAGATTAAAATTAAATTTCTTAATAACCTAAAATGCTTTATGCTCAAATTCTACTAGTAAGTGACATGTTTTTTTTAAATATCAGACTGTATGGGGACATTCCTATAGGAGTCTTATAAGCAGTTCTATATGCCCATAATGCAGTATCTAGTCTAGCAGACCAATCCAATTTATAAGGATTTATAGCTTTTTCTAAAATACATTTAATTTCATGATTTGATATCTCTACTAGACAGCTAGTCTGAGGATGATAAGTAGTAGATAATCTATGGATAATATCATATTTATTAATTAATTTTTTGATTCTCTTATTCCTAAAATGAGATCCTCCATTAGTAATAATTACTCTCGGCATTTCATATCGTGTAAGAATATTTTTAATTAAAAATTTAGAAACACTCTGAGCATCACATCTGGGTACAGCAATAGCTTTAATCTATTTAGACATATAATCAACAACAAGTAATATATATAAGTTTCCAAATGAAGGCATAAATTGTCCTATAAAATCTAATCTCCACACATCAAAAATTTCAACTTCCAATGTGTAAATTAGAGGCATTTAATTTCTTCTAGAAATATTTCCTACTTATTGACATCTATCGCTCATTTTAAAATATTCATTAGCATCTTTAAAAATAGTAGGCCAATAAAATCCAGCCTGTAAAATCTTTTATGCAATTCTATTTGTTCCAAAATATCCTTCAAATTCAGAATCATGTCATTTTTCAATTATCTATTGAGTTTCTTCATACGACACACATCTTCTAAAAATTAGATATAAATATGGGTCATCCAAAAAAATAGTTTTTTGAATCATATATAAATTTCCTTAATTGTGAATTTTTCATATCAGGTGGTAAAATATCTCGTACAATATAGTTCACTATATCAGCATACCACGATACATCAATTTCATCAATACTATATAACTGTTCATCAGGGAAAGTTTCTAAAATCTCATTTGCAAAATTTGTTAATATTTCTATATCTATTCCAGACAAATGATCATGTATTTGATTATCTTTTCACTTTCAATCAATCACGGTAAAATCAAACTCTTGCAATAGAAGTATCCATCTAATTAATCTTGGTTTAGCATCCTTCTTTTGCATTAAGTATTTAATAGCAGAGTGATCTGTATGCACTATACATTTAATTCCAATTAAATAAGCTCTAAGTTTATCAAAGGCATAAATAATAGCAAATAACTCACTTTTGTAGGTAGTATAATTATTGAGCATCATTTAGAGTCTTACTAGCATAATATATAACTTTAAAAACTTTGTCGTGTCTTTATTCTAATACAGCCCCAATAACATAATCACTAGCATCGCATATTATTTCAAATGATTTTTCCCATTCAAGTGGTACTATTATAGGTGCAGTGACTATTTTTTTCTTTAATAATTCAAATCCTTTTATGCATTCCTCATCAAAACCAAATTTCTTATCTTTTTCTAAAAGTTAGCATAACGACTTAGTTATTTTTGAAAAATTTTGTATGTACT
This sequence comes from Phalaenopsis hybrid cultivar, assembly GCA_002079205.1. Classification (NCBI taxonomy): domain Eukaryota; kingdom Viridiplantae; phylum Streptophyta; class Magnoliopsida; order Asparagales; family Orchidaceae; genus Phalaenopsis; species Phalaenopsis hybrid cultivar. The sequence continues at coordinate 48,575 of JXCR01050565.1, read as the reverse complement.
GCCTGTAAAAACCAGTATGTCCTAGAAAACTTCTCACCGCTTTAACATGAGTAGGTGGTGGCAATTTTTCTATAACTTAAATTTTTGCAGGATCTACCTTCATACCTTTTTCAGAAATTTTATGTCCTAGCACAATACCTCTTATAACCATAAATTGATAATTTTCCTAATTTAATACTATGTTGACTTTTTCACATACTTCCAAAAATTTTTCTAAATTATTAAGACATAACTCAAAAGAAGTCCCAAATACAGAAAAATCATCCATAAACACTTCCTTTCCATGTTCTATAAAATTGCTAAAAATTGACACATGCATCTTTGAAATGTTGTAGGTGCATTGCATAGTCCAAACGGCATTCTACGAAAAGAACATGTTCCATATGGGTTTGTAAATGATATTTTCTTTTAATCCTCTAGAGCAATTGAGATTTGATGATAATTGGTATATCGATCTAAAAAGTAATAATATTTATTCTTAGCCAATATATCCAACATTTGGTCTAGAAAGGGTAAAGGAAAGTGATCTTTACTGGTGGCTATATTTAATTTTCTGTAGTCAATACAAATTCGCCAACCAGTAACTTGTCTGATTGGTATTATTTCATTTTTCTCATTTTCTTCAGCATTCACTCCTACTTTCTTTGGAACACAGTGAATTGGGCTTACCCAAGCACTATCTGAAATAGGATATATAATTCCAGATCTAACCATTTAAAATCTCCTTCTTAACAACTTCTTTCATTATTGGGTTTAATTTTCTCTGAGGATCAGCTTTAGATTCATATTATTCATCTAATAAAATTTTGTAAATACAAATTGAAGGACTAATTTCTTTAATATCTACTAAAGCCCGTCCAAAAGCCTTTATACTTGTTCGACATTTCTATCAACTTTTGTTCTTGAATTTCAATTAACTCAGAAGAAAGAATAACATGCAATGTAGATGACTCCCCTAAAAATACATACTTTAAATGGGCAAGTAATATCTTTAATTCAAGTTTAAGTGGTTTAATACTTGAAGGAATAAGATTTTTCCTATCGTATTCCAATATGTATAACGCTTCAAATTTGCACCGAATATAATCCGAATCTTCTCCTTGTATGTCATCTTCATTCTCAAAAATTTCTCCTTGCTTTAATTTATCTTCATACTCATTCTTAAACTGTTCATTACTCAGATAATCAGCTACTTCCATCCTGAAACATTCATTATCATTTTCTATTGCACGATATTTCATATCTTTTGTTATATTAAATTTTACTTCTTGATCATTAACTCTCATTATTAATTCTCCTTTTTACACATCTATTACAGCTCTTCCTGTTGCAAGAAATGGTCTCCCTAAAAAAAATAGGATTCTCTTTATCTTCCTTCATATCCAATACTATAAAGTTTACAGTAATAAATTTATCCACTTTTACTAGTACATCCTCTATAACTCCTTTTGGATAAGTTATTGATCTATCGGCTAACTAAAGAGTTACAGTAGTAAGGAAAAATTCTCCCAAATCTAAACATTTAAATATCAATAAGGGCATAAGATTGATACTCGCTCCTAATTCACATAAAGCTTTTCCATAAAACTTTTCACCAATTGCACATGGTATAGTAAAACTACCAGGATCTTTTAATTTTTCAGGAAGCTTTTTCTAAACAATAGCACTACACTCTTCTCTGAGTGCAATGGTCTCATGATCTGTAAACTTCCTTTTCTTATTTAGTGCATCCTTCATAAATTTCACATAACTTGACATTTGTTCCAAAGCTTCAACAAAAGAAATATTTATCATTAATTTCTTAAGGATTTCCAAAAAATTTGTAAATTGTTTAACTTTATTTTTCTGCTTCAGTCTTTGAGGAAACGGAGGTAATGGTTTTTCTAAAGGAACCTGTGTTTGTTCATTTTGATGTTGATGAATTTCCATTTCTTCCTTCTCTTCAGCAAGTTCAATTTCTCTTTGGATCCTTGTTTCAACTTCTTTTCCACTTCGTAATTTAATAGCTTTAATTTTCTCTTTATTTCGATCTTTTGGATTAACTTTCACAGTACTCGGAAGAATTTCAGAAGGTCTGTTACTAAGTGTAGTATTAATATGTCCTAATTGATTTTCAATATTTCTAATAGCAACCCCTTGATTTTGTATTTGATTTCCCATATTCAACATCACTTCTTACATCATCAACTTCTTTTCTTTAACTTGTGGTTTAGGATTGGAGTTAAATCCTAGAGGATAATAAGGTCAAAAATTAGGATTTCCTTGATTGTTCAGATTTTTGGATGGATTCACCGGATTGTTATAATTATTCCAACTAAAATTAGGGTGATTTTTCCATCCATGGTTAAAATAGTTAGAATAGGGATTATTATTTCGATTATTTGTAGCGTTTAAAGTTTCACAAGATGGTTGAGTATCAATAATATGTTCTAGGAATTTTCCTCTAATACTGGGGGTATTTGAGAATAGTTCACTTCTATTTGATCAATCTTTTTAGAAATAGCAGCAATTTGAGATGCCAAAATAGATATTGCATCAGAATCATGAATATTGGCTACTCTCTTAGGATTTACCCATTCATAGGGCCATTGAAAATTATTAGTAGCCATTTCTTCAATTAAAGAATATGCTTCATCAAAAGGTTTTGATATTAATGATCTACCCGCAGCAACATCTATAATAGATCTTAGTGATCTTACTAATCCATTGTAAAATGTTTGAATTATTAACCAATCTGGCAAAGCATGGTGTGGATATTTTTGGAGAAGATCTTTAAATCTTTCTTAGGCTTCATATATCGATTCTCCTTCAAACTGACAAAAAGATGTAATATCATTTCTAAGCTTGTTGACCTCACTTTTGGTTGAGGTTTAGTTTTTCCACTTTAGTAGCCTAAGTTTTAGCCATAGGACTTTCCTATTGATTATTCTTAGAAAATTAGAAAAGGAACCCTCACCATTAGAAATTTCAAACTCTCCTCTACTCAACTTGAAATTCCACATATTGGTCCTAACCTCCAGTACTTAGTAGATGGGGTCATTATGGGGGGAACTCAAGATGAGTCACCCTTAAGACTGCTCGACCTTAGGGTTGACCCTGTGTGTTGCTCGACCTTAAGGTACATACTTGCACTCACAATCACGCACAATCCTGAACTTAAACTTCTAGGCTTTGGTCCCTTGATACTTTTGGGAGACTCATGTAGGTGGTCCCCTAAACCCACTAGCCCTAGGCTAGGGTTTAGCTAAGATCACTACATAGAGGACCCAAAATGGGGGTTCCATTGGTCCATGGCTTATTGATGGTGGTTGGTACTCCAACTCTACCAAGATACCCAACCTAGCCTTTTGCCCCAAAACTCCCTAAAATTACCTAAATACCCTTGGGTCCCAAATTTGGTAAAAATTCCCAAATTTACTCAAAATACCCAAATTGGTTCAAAAATCGTTTCAAATACCTTGAAAACACCAAAACTACCCGAAATCACCAAAATTTGCCAAATTACCAAAATACCCCTCCTTGGCCCAAAATTCCAAAAAATCCCAACAATTCCCAAAACCTCTCAAATATTCCTAATTTCATTTTCCTCAACTACCACATGACCTAATTTGGCCAATTTGACCATCTTTGACCAAAACCCCCAAATTGCCTTTTAAAGACCCATTTTTTTCCCAAATCTACCTCAATTGTCCATCAATTTGATCCCAATCTCCATAAATTTTAATCCCAAACTCAAATTCACCCTCAATGTGACCAAAATAAACCAAATCCAAGCTCAATTGGCCTATCCATGCTTTGAGCCCAATTTTCATGTAGGTCAAACCCCCAATTTTGGGCATATTACCTAATCTCACCAAATTGAACCCATAACCCACTCAATTAGCCACAATTTATGTTGTAAACTCTTCATAACATTCCTAAACATCAAACTTGACCTTGAATTGGCATTGGTGAAACCTCAATTTCACTTAATTTCAACCTAAGTCTAAAAAAGCCCCAAATTTTGCCCAAATTGACTGTCCCCAAATTTCACCAAATTAATTGCCTTAACCTCAAAATTGGCACCCAATTCATGTTGAAAACTCTTCATGTCATTCCTAGTGACCATTTTCAACAATCAATTTGGACTTATCCCAAGGCTAACCCAATCTAGACTTAAGTCTAGCCCAACATGCCCAAATTGTCCAAATCTCCAAAATCCTTTAAATTGACCCCCCCAATTGAACTCAAAACCATTTCCATCCTTCACCAAAATTGTTTCTTACAATCACCTAAACCAAATGAAATAATTAATTAGGCTAATTGACATGACTAGCCTAGCCCAAACCAAAGTTTTGGTCATTTGCACCCACTTGGACCTATGCACTAAATGTCACCTAACCACCCCAAAGCCATCAAATTAACTCCACCGCAGCCATTAGTTGGACCCTAAGACTGAGCCAAAAACCATCTAACCCAAGAGAGATGAGCCATGGACAAAGTGTCCCTCAAATTAAGGGATTTGATTTCCATTTTTGCTTAGGCTTAAGATATCTTTTCCAAAACAATACCTCATTGCATTAATTTGCTGTGACATATTCCTCTATGTTCCCTGAGCTCCTAGCTACCTCCCCCTGCCATGGTCGGCCGGCCTAGTTGCCGGAGAAGCAAAAATTAAGGTCCACCCCTCTTGAATTTCACCAAAATCAAACCAAGAGGCCAACTCACCCAAATGAGATGTTAAAGCCTCTCTGCCCTCCACCTAAGCACCATTTTTCACCCCTCATTTGGTCATGACAGCCACCCCTTAGCCATTTTTAAAAAAGCTTCCCCCCATGACCATGAGAAGGGTGCTAAAAATTTCTTAGAGAGAGCTCCCCAAACTTCTCATAGACTTTCTCTGAGACCTCCTCAGCTCAAGCCAACCACCTTCCCCACTGATTCCCACTGTGGAAGCTCAATTTTGAGCTCAAACTTCTTCCCAAAACTAGGACAGAGCTCAATACACCTCCAAAGTCCACCAAACTCAAATTAAACTCACCCACAGCTTCACCACAGTGAGAGAAGGAAAAGCACCATCAAATCCCCCTTCCACAGAGCCCCTAGCATAGCTCTAGACCAACACCTGAAATTAAGCTTCGTCGAATTCCTACCTAGGCTTTGCACCACAGTCAGAGGCTTAATCCCTAACCTCCTTAGACCCAAACGAACGTGTTGAGCACCTCTGATTGAAGCTTCACTTCTCATAGCTAAGGTATTGATCTCCTCTTCCTTCTGAGCCTATTTTGATTCTCCATTTGCTTTGGCTTGATTTAATTGTATGATTATCGTATGGATATGTTTGTCTCACTTATATGAGTCAATAGGATTAAACCCGAAGTGATTTGGTTGAGTTTAGGCTGAGATATTAAGGTTTTAGTGGGGACGTTCACGAGATCACTCTATCGGGGACAATGACGGGGAGCTGTTCGATCGCGCGTGTATCAGATGGATGAAGGAGATCGAGCTAGACAGTTCCTCCTTGCAAGAACTGCGGGCTGAGTCAGCGGCTATGTAGATAGCAGCGTCCAACCAGAGCGCACCACGCGTGCCTTTGGAGCTACCAAGGATACAGTCTGTGACGCACGTTTAAATAAAAAAATAGGGATTTTCTTATTTAAATAAATAGCCCTAGCTTTAAAAATTCATATCTTAATGTAGAAAAATCATAAAAATAAAATAAAAATACCCACCTGCTCAGTGAATAGAGGAGAATAATGTGGAAATAACTTTAAGTTCATGTGATGCATATTTTATTTTTTAATTAATTAAACACTGATTTGAATGTTTTGATTCTCCATGCATATAGGCATATCAACATGGATTAGAATTTTAGCATGTTGTTGCCCCTATCTTAGGGGATATCTTCTTATTTTTTCAAAGTCAGAGGAGGTCCCTAGACAGAGATCCATATTTTTCAAGTTTATGTTTATTATTTTCATAAATTAATTATGATATGTTAATTAGAAAATTCCAAGAAAATTTTGAATGGTTTACTATGACTAGAGGACCCCTTGGAAATAATTTTATGAGTTAAGTCATTAAGAATACACTTAATCTTCACCAACCCTAAAGCACAAAGAAAATTAATTTTGGGTAACCAAAAAATCTAAATGACTTTATTTTTTATCTCCACTGCTATTTAGGGTCCAGAAAACTAACCATAAAAATTTCAAAGTATTTTGAGTCCATTTGATGACATAAATTGATTTTTTCAAGATAAAGATCATTTTGGCACTTAAATGATTTTTAAAAATCAAAATATAACTAAAAAATTTATAAAAATTTATTTTTCAAGTTCTTTGTGATCAGGGGTATTTTCTAAAAATAAAATGGTACTTAAAATAAAAACTTGATTTTTAGCTTATAATAAAATATTTAAATAATTAAAAATCCATAAAAATCACAAAAATAAAAAAAGTTATGAAAATGTTCTAAATTGCTTCCTAAGTACTTAGGAACAATTGGAGTATTTTTCTTGATTCTTTAAATAAAGATATTGAATTTTGAAGCTTAAAAATAATTTTTAAAGGCTAAAAATAGTTTTTTTAACAAAATAATTCCAATAGTTCAAAGAAAAATAAAAAAATGTGAAATTTGTTTCTCTTTGTCCCTTTATATCAAAGAGATTTAATAAAAATATAACATTTAATTTTCCACATTTAAAATATTTTATAATTAATAAACTTTCTAGAAATTAAAATAATTCTTAAAATTCAAATAAAATTCTAAAAATCAAATAATTTGGTCCAAAGTCTTCTCTGGTTTATGCCTCNTTTGAAGTAAAAATAAAAACTTCATTTTTAACCTATTTTAAATATTTAAAATAATTAAAAAATGATAAAAATAAAAAAATAATAAAATTCATGAAAATGTTCTGAATTGTTTTCTAAGCACTTAGGAACAATTGGAGTATTTTTTTTATTTTCTAAATAAAGATATTGAATTTTCAAGCTTAAAATAATTTTTAAAGGCTAAAAATGGATTTTCTCAAAATGTGAAATTTTGTTTCTCTGTGTCCCTTGACATCAGAGAGATTTAATAAAAATATAAAACTTAATTTTCCACATTTAAAATATTTTATAATTAATAAACACCCTAGAACTTAAAATAATTCTTAAAATTCAAATAAAATTCAAAAAATCATGAAATTTGGTCCAAAGGCTTCTCTAGTTTAAGTCTACCTGCAGTAAGAATTTTAGGAAATTAGGATTTACCTTGGTCAAGTTAGCAATTTTCTTTGAAAAATTTTATTTTTGCATTAAAAATAATTATATAGATAAATTAAATTTTGAAAAATCACATTTTCTCCTCTTATGTCTCAATTTACCCATGAGAGAGGTAGGATAAAAATTCTAAAGTCATTTGGATTAAATTTGATGAATTATGAAGTGATAGAGCCTTAGAGGTAAATGTGTACTTTCTGGAAATTTAACCTTGATTAACATTTAGGCCTAACTTTAGAATAGGAAATGGGAAATCTTTAATTCTAATTAACATATTTGGATGCTTAAAACACAAGGCATTAACAGATAGAATCCAACCTCACTTGTCCTAATTAAAAAGGATAAATTTGCAATTTCTTTAAATTACATAAATTTGGGAGTATAGCCTATTAAATGATCCTAGATTTAGGGGTATGATTTTGGTTGTTAATAACTCACTAATTTAATACCCCTATTAGATGAACAAAGAAAAACAAAAACATGAATCATCACCATCATTTATAAGTCAATTTCATTTGTAATGACTAAGACACTCACCAAAATCTAAAGGGCTTAGTAATGACTTAGGCTAAATCAAGTTTCATTTAAATAAGGATTAGAAAAGTAGACATCATTGAAAATTAAAACATCTTTCAAACACTACAAAGCCCAAGTTAAAATTTGGCTAAGTCTCTTAAACTTGTCTCTTCAAAGGTCGTCACCCACATAATTCTTAAACTGAATTATGAGTGACAATTACCCTATTCTTAGGGATAATTGAGACATTAATGCTCATTTAACACTAAGGAAATTTATAGGATGAATTATTAAGCAACATAATAAGTTTAAAAGTAGCACGAACCTGCTTCTTTCTCTAGATCTGCTGGATACCTTGGAGATCTATTAAACTTAATATATTTTGCTTGACAAAATCATCTTTAATTAAACTATTAAGGACCCACCAAGATATGACATAGGGTTAGGAAAACTACCAAAACCATAATTTTTTGCCTCTACACGAAGTCCCCTCACATGTATTTTGAGTTTCAGGTGGTAAAACGAGAAGACTCGCTAGGTACGCTTTTACAATTTTCAGTGTTGTCTTTCTTGTACTTTAATGCTATACTTTTTTGCTTACACAAATTTGCATGCTAAACAACTATGCCACCCTGGATGAAAACTAAAACTATCAGGATTGCCACAAAACCAAAACCATAATAAAAACTAATAAAATTCACCTCCACAACATTCAACTTGCATGTTAACCAAAACCAAAACTAAAATCAACCAAGATAAAATTCACCGCCACAACATTCGAATAAACCAAAACCAAAGCTAAAACTAAAATCAACCAAGATAAAATTCACCCCCACAACATTCAAAATGTAAAACAACTCAAAATTTAATCACAAACATCACACAAAACTACAATTGCAACTAAATTAAGACGTCTCTATCCAAAATTTAATCACAAACATCATATAAAACCACAACTTTAACTTAATTAAGATGTCTCTATTTGATGATCGACTAAAACTAAAATCAACCAAGATAAAATTCACCCCCACAACATTCAAAATATAAAACAATTCAAAAATTTAATCACAAACATCACACAAAACTACAATTGCAACTAAATTAAGATGTCTCTATCGGAGGATCAATAATTCCTCGGAGGAGGTAACCTACGGTTGCTAACAAGGCTTCCCACGGTCTAAATGAAAATATGGAACTCATTAAGTTGAGTTTAGTAAGTTCATTCAGACTAAGTGAATCCATTAGAAAATAGTGGTGCCGGAATGAGGGAATTGTAGGATCTTAACCGATGTCACTCTAATCAACTTTAACATGCCCCCATAAAATTTAAAGAACTACAATGAAAGAGCCACCTGATTTGAAATCATAGCTTGACCCACTAGAAAACTCAAACTCGTCACGACAAGGAGCTTGGAGCTAGCATGGTGAGAAGCAAAACCATTTTCAACAACAAAACCTGTCTTCCCCAGCTAAACCAATATTCCTTCCTTAAATATAAAAAAACAAAGCCATAGGACTTTGAGGTTGCTTGCTTATGCAACGTAAATCCTGACCTTATCTTTACGCTTTTTGTATAGCCCTGCTATACAATATAAGCCCTAACTCATCTTAAGATTTTGAGGTCGTCATTCATCACGACCTAAACCCTCACATCTTTCAGGCTATTTGTATGATAGTTTCACGCGAATGTAAGCCCTAACTAATAAGATTGCTAGGATGAAACACCTAAATATTTCTTCTCAGAAATGAAGCCAAACATTAGGATAGCTTGAGAAGTCACTGGGGTTCTCCTCTGGATCCATGACATCCCCTTATTTTTCCCAATTTGGACTCTACAACAAAATGTTCTAAATTTGAACCAATCTTCTTTCACACCTCTACGACTAATCTCATCGAAAATTCTTACCCTTTGAAACTCCTTGAAGGTAATATTTTTTTATTTTTATAGAGAGTCTTCTTTGGTGATTTTGGTTATTTAAGATGTAATTAACTATAGGGGCTTGCCCTTATAGGAAGCATGTCTGAATCCAACTTTATATAATCCTATTTAATTCTTTTTATTAAATAGGGAACTTGTCAACAAATACAAAGGTTTTGCAGACCAAACGGAACTCATATATTCCTTAGTTTATTTTATCAAGCCTCATCCTCAATTATTTTGTTTATCCTTCGGGATAGATACAGGATTTGAGGTAGAAAGCTCTCTCATTTAAACTATGATAAATATGGGGTCAGTTTGGTTTCATAATTTTATAAAACTAAATATATATGTAAATTAAAACAACATTTTGAAGCGGGCAACAAGATTTCAGTTCTGGTGACCGACAGCTTCTTACGAGCAACTCCTCCAACCAAAAATAGTGCAGACAGCTTTTGGCGACTCCGCTGGGGACAAGTTTTACTCTCCATTCGATTCAAAAAATATTATCCTCACACATCGATAATGTGTCCATGTACCTCTTGGACCAAATGGACACAGATTAAAACCATATTATGATGGTAAAAGACCAAATTTTAACGAGGTTTTAATGACCAGTCGACCTTACTGACACCTGAATAGGTCTGGCTGACGCGTTAAACCATGCGTTTTATGGGAGGCAACCCTTTTATCGCAATTATAGTAGATTTTATTTGAAATTTTCATTAGTATGTGGTAGTGATAAGCTCTAATACTCTTATTTACAATTGAAATATCCTAAAAATTGGATCCATATAGAAAAATTGGAATGCATTCGGACCAAAGAGAAACTGTGACAATTTTGCCTTGGACGCGGCGCCCTCGACGACGCCGACGGTGCCCTCAACACCACCGATGGTGGGTTTTTCTCGAGATTCTAGAAAAAAGTAATACAGAGGCTCGACAACGGTGCCATCGACCTCGTCGACTGCGAGACCGGTGAATTGGCGGTTACTTGGGTTCAAATGGCAGTTTTTGGCAGTTTTTGGGCGGGAATTGTTTTTTTAAACTTAAAAATTTGATTCCTAGTTCATATTTTCCCTCCAAAAATGAAGTGAAACTCCACCAATTTCATTCCTATGACACCCAATTCCCCTGATAATTTTATAATGCGAGTTTTCAATCGGCGAAAGTTTATTAGTGCGGAAGCGCAACGAATCTTCAACAAGTTACTGACGAAGAAAAGATTGATCAAGAAATGAGGATTCTCAAATTATGGATTGAATAATCCCACAACAAATATTGAAGAAATGATAGAATGGCGAAGGTGGGAAGTGTTGTGCTACACTACTGCCGCCGTGGTGGTTCTAGTGGTGAAATAATTTTACGCAAATTTACATGGAATCAACCAGGGAGTTGTTTATGTGCGAGGAAGATGGATCAATTTCACTCTTGCATGGATCAATGAATTATACATGATAGAGAATGTTCCTGTCTGCCACTATTCCAATTTTGTCCCAACAAAAAACCAGATGAATGAGATTTACCAATATCTAACGGACGAAACTGACAACTGGGAAACAAGAGAAAACAGGTATGTTAGTTTTTCTGCGACACTCCAAAATCCCATTTCAAAACATTGGTACTTTTTCATTTCTGTGAAACTATTACCGACAATGAAGATTGGTAAAGTTTCTAAAAAAAGTGCCATTTTGAATTACTGCATCCAAAGGGGATTGCCGATCGACATTGGATTAATAATTGTGAAGTCGATTTTGGGCCTANTGGTGAAATAATTTTACGCAAATTTACATGGAATCAACCAGGGAGTTGTTTATGTGCGAGGAAGATGGATCATTTTCACTCTTGCATGGATCAATGAATTATACATGATAGAGAATGTTCCTGTTTGCCTCTATTCCAATTTTGTCCCAACGAAAAACCAGATGAATGAGATTTGCCAATATTTAACGGACGAAACTGACAACTGGGAAAAAAGAGAAAACAGGTATGTTAATTTTTCTGCGACACTCCTAAATCCCATTTCAAAACATTGGTACTTTTTCATTTCTGTGAAACTATTACCGACAATGAAGATTGGTAAAGTTTCTAAAGAAAGTGCCATTTTGAATTACTGCATCCAAAGGGGACTGCCGATCGACATTGGATTAATAATTGTGAAGTCGATTTTGGGCCTGATCGTTCATGGATCAACTTATGGGCTTGGACAGCCCTCCACAATTTTCTCACTTTGCAGTCAGTTCTAAGTGTCCTACAAAAATTGGGAAAAAGGTACTGCTACCTTGGAAGCCCTTGGATCCAACTAAGAGATTCCCAATTTTTGAAGATGAAAATGCAATGAACGTTATGGTAGATCAATCATCTCATAATTCACTGCCAGTTCAATGCTTAGTCCCTAGAAAGTCTCTCATGATCCTGCGCTGAATAAAGAAGTTGGAAAGGGAGGTACAAAATGTCATGAATGTTATTAATAATATCTCTGAATTCTTCGATCATCTGGACTGGAGAATAAAAGAACATTTTGATCATTCTGGACATTTAGAAGATAACTTAATATGACTAATGAAGAGGATGAAGTTAGTAGAAGAGGATTCCACTAAAATAGAAGATAGCTTGATACGACTGATGAGGAGGATGAAGTTAATAGAAGAGGATTCCACTGAGATACGACTGATGAGGAGGATGAAATTGATAGAGGAGGATTCGACTGAAGAATTTCCATTCTGCCCCTTCTACAACCTCTTTGTTCATGTGCAATCAATGGGTGATCTCAGAGGAGAATCGAGTACAAAGTCTAAAGAATAGTAGATTTATATTACTACCTATTTGTCTATCTATGTATTTTAATTTGAACTTTGAATTTGATTTGCTTGAGAATTATGCTTTTAGATCTTTGTATAGTTGAGACTAAGCATAGTATATTTTGTTTTCAGCATTTTGAGTATTGTGGCTTGGATTGCGACGCCNGAAAAAGGTACTGCTACCTTGGAAGCCCTTGGATCCAACTAAGAGATTCCCAATTTTTGAAGATGAAAATGCGATGACCATTATGGTAGATCAATAATCTCATAATTCACTGCCAGTTCAATGCTTAGTCCCTAGAAAGTCTCTTATGATCCTGCGCTGAATAAAGAAATTGGAAAAGGAGGTACAAAATGTCATGAATGTTATTAATAATATCTCTGATTTCTTCGATCATCTGGACTGGAGAATAAAAGAACATTTTGATCATTCTGGACATTTAGAAGTTAACTTAATATGACTAATGAAGAGGATGAAGTTAATAGAAGAGGATTCCACTAAAATAGAAGATAGCTTGATACGACTGATGAGGAGGATGAAGTTAATAGAAGAGGATTCCACTGAGATACGACTGATGAGGAGGATGAAATTGATAGAGGAGGATTCGACTGAAGAATTTCCATTCTGCCCCTTCTACAACCTCTTTGTTCATGTGCAATCAATGGGTGATCTCAGAGGAGAATCGAGTACAAAGTCTAAAGAATAGTAGATTTATATTACTACCTATTTGTCTATCTATGTATTTTAATTTGAACTTTGAATTTGATTTGCTTTAGAATTATGCTTTTAGATCTTTGTATAGTTGAAACTAAGCAAAGGATATTTTGTTTTCAGCATTTTGAGTATTGTGGCTTGGATTGCGACGCTGAATTATTGTGTTGAGGTTGAGAAAATACCAGACTTAGGTGTGTTATGTAACCTACATTGTACCCCATGGAATTTATATATAAATGTGATGTTTTGTGTTGCGAAAGTTTATATGTGCTAAGTACATCATTAGTCACTTAAAATTATGTCTATAATAATTAAAAAGATGTCGTTAAGGGTTGAAATTGATCGAAATTTCAAAAATCCAGAATTTGGACAAAATCAATAGAGCCCCGGACAGCAGCCTCAACGCCGCTGACAACGAGATTTTCCCGAGACTTAGGATTTTAATTCCAATAGAGCGTGCCGATGGCGATTTTGACCAANGAATGTTGTTTAGGCTTGGAATTGATCGAAATCGCAAAAATCTGGAATTTGGACAAAATCAATAAAGCCCGCCGACGGCGAGATTTTCCCGAGACTTAGGATTTAAATTCCAATTAAGCGCGGCGACGGCGCCATCAACCCCGCCGACGGTGAGCTCACAAAACAACACCTTTAACCATTATCTTGACCAGTCAACCGACACTATTAATCATCCCCTTCCTCCTAAAAACGTCATTTTCTACTTAGGGCTTGAAAGNAAAATCAATAGAGCCCGTCGACGGCGCCCTTGACGCCGCCGACGGTGAGATTTTCCCGAAACTTAGGATTTAAATTACAATTAAGCATGTCGATGGCGCCATCGACCCTGCTGATGGCGAGCTCACAAAAAACACCTTTAATCGTGAGTTTGACCAGTCAACCGCCACTATTAATTATCCCCTTCCTCCTAAAAACGCCATTTTTGACTTAGGGCTTGAAAGATCTTGGACNCCAGAATGCGAGTTTTCAATTGGCAAAAGTTTATTAGTGCGGAAGCGCAGCGAATCTTCAACAAGTTGCTGAAAAAGAAAAGATTAATCAAAGAATNAAGTGAAACTCTACCAATTTCATTCCTATGGCGTCCAATTCCCCTGATAATCCCAGAATGCGAGTTTTTAATTGGCAAAAGTTTATTAGTGCGGAAGCGCAGCGAATCTTCAATAAGTTGCTGAAAAAGAAAAGATTAATCAAAGAACAAGGATTTGTAAATTGCGGATTGAATAATCCCACGACGGATATTGAAGAAATGATAGTGGGGCGAAGATGGGAAGTACTGTGCTACACTACCGCCGCCGTGGTTGTTCCAGTGGTGAAAGAATTTTATGCAAATTTGCATTGAATCAACCAAGGAGTTGTTTATGTGCGAGGGAGATGGATTACTTTCACTCATGCACAGATAACCGAATTATATATGATAGAGATTGTTCTTGTCTGCCACTATTCCAATTTTGTCCCGACGAGAAACCAGATGAATGAAATTTAATAATATTTAACGAATGAAACTGACGACTGGGAAACAAGAGAAAATGGGTATGTTAGTTTTTCTGCAACACCTTAGAAGCCTTTAGATCCAACTGCGAGATTCCCNATGCACAGATAACCGAATTATATATGATAGAGATTGTTCTTGTCTGCCACTATTCCAATTTTGTCCCGACGAAAAACCAGATGAATGAAATTTAATAATATTTAAAGAATGAAACTGACGACTGGGAAACAAGAGAAAATGGGTATGTTAGTTTTTTTGCAACACCTTAGAAGCCTTTAGATCCAACTGAGAGATTCCCAGTTTTTGAAGATGAAAATGACATGACAATTATAGTAGATTAAACATCTCAGAATTCACTGTCAGTTCAGCCCTTAGTCCCTGATAAGTCTCTAGTGATCCTACGCCGAATCAAGAAATTGGAAAAGGAGGTACAAAATGTAATGAATGCGATTAATAATATATCTAATTTCTTCGATCATCTAGACTGGAGGATGAAGAAATATTTTGAGCGTCTGNTTAGTCCCTGATAAGTCTCTAGTGATCCTGCGCCGAATCAAGAAATTGGAAAAGGAGGTACAAAATGTCATGGATGCGATTAATAATATATCTGATTTCTTCGATCATCTAGACTGGAGGATGAAGAAATATTTTGAGCCTCTAGACATTTAGAAGATAGCTTGATACGACTGATGAGGCGGATGAAGTTAATAGAAGAGGATTCTACTGAAGAATTTCCATTCAGCCCCTTTTATAACTTCTTCATTCATGCGCAATGTGATCTCAGAGGAGAATCGAGTACCGAGTCTAATGATTAGTGATTATATTGCTACCTGTCTGTCTATCTATGTATTTTGATTTGAACTTTGTATTTGTTTTGCTTTAGAATTATGCTTTTAGATCTCTGTATAGTTGATACTAAGCATAGGATGTTTTTTTTTTATNTCTATGTATTTTGATTTGAACTTTGTATTTGTTTTGCTTTAGAATTATGCTTTTAGATCTTTGTATAGTTGATACTAAGCATAGGATGTTTTTTTTTATCATTTTGAGTGTTGTGGCTTGGATTCCGATGCTGAATTAATGTATTAAGGTTGAGAAAATACCAAACTTAAGTGTGTTATGTAGCATTTTTGTACCCCTTGGAATTTATATATAAATGTGATGTTTTGTGTTGTGAAAGTTTATATGTGCTAAGTATATCATTCAGTTACTTCAAATTTTGTATATAATGATTAAAAAGATGTCATTAAGGCTTGGAATTGACCAAAATCGCAAAAAATTAGAATTTGGACAAAATCAATAGCTCCAGCCGACGGCGCCCTCGACGCCGCCGACGGCGCCCTCGACGCCGCCGACGGCGCCCTCGACTCCGCCTATGGCGGATTTTTCCCGAGACTAAAGTTCAAATATCCAATAGAGCTTGCCGATGGTACCATCAACCCCGCGGATGGCGAGATCAGGAAAAACACATTTAACCATGATTTTTGACCAGTCAATCGCCACTATTCATCATCCCCTTCCTCCTAAAAATGCCATTTTTGACCTAGGGCTTGAGAGATCTTGGATTGGGAGGCGATTTCAAGAATTTTTGACACCAGATTTGATCATCTCTAGGTAAGAGCTTCACTCCAAGCTAAAAATATTTGATTTTCACCATGGATTTCTTCCACATTGAGGAGATCCGAAAAATTTGAGAATGTGAAGAAAATTTGGGAAGAAATTCATGGATCTTAATGTCGAACTCTTTAAATTACCATTGGAAGCCATGATATTCATANTTTGAGAATGTGAAGAAAATTTGGGAAGAAATTTATGGATCTTAATGTTGAACTCTTTAAATTATCATTGGAAGCCATGATTTTCATATTTAAAGTAGTTTNCGAAAAATTTGGGAATGTAAAGAAAATTTGGGAAGAGATTCATGGATTTTATTGTTGAACTCTANAGTCAACTGCCACTATTCATCATCCCCTTCCTCCTAAAAATGCCATTTTTGACCTAGGGCTTGAGAGATCTTTGATCAGGACGCGATTTGNGAAGCCATGATATTCATATTTGAAGTAATTTTTGAAAATTTTCTATAATTTGATTAGATTTAAATGGCTCCATGTCAAAAGAGAAGAGTTGAGTTTGATGAGTCTCACTTCATCAATGCGATGGCTCAAACAAAGTTTACTTCCATATTTAAAGGAAAGAAGTGCATACAAGATTGAGTTTTTGAAAGTCCAGGAGGAGAAATCGAACGAGTTATTGTGGAGTAGAGGTGTGAAAACTTTTGTTACACCACCAATAAAGCTGATGCAAATGTTATGAAGGAGTTCTACGCCAATGTGATTTATTCTGATGATGGAAATGTTCAAGTGCGGGGATTCCCTGTTGACTTTACTGCCTCCCGCATCAACACTTTTTATGAGATCCCAAACTCTTTTAGCTTTCAATATGAATCCTTTAGTACAATGGAAGGCCCCCTCAATGATGTGATGAACTTTCTCATTGATAGGAAAGGAACGTGGAAGATAAAGCAGCAAGAACAATAATTTTTCTGCTTCCATGTTGAATGCCACCTCTAAGGCGTGACACTATTTCATTTCCTCTACTCTCTTACCGACCTATCACCATAGTGATGTAACTAGAGATAGAGCTATTCTAAATTTTTGTATTCAAAATAGTAGAACTATAAATGTGGGGAGAAAAATTCTTAAGAATATATTGAATACGGCGAGGAGTGAGATAAGTGGAGGTCTAGGACATCCTAGACTTATTTATACAATTTANGTCCTCCAGATTGGATACTGCATTATGGGCTAACAAGACTGCTTATAAAACTCCTATTGGAATGACTCCTTACAGACTGATTTTAGGAAAGACTTGTCACTTACCAGTAGAATTGAAGCATAAAGCATATTGGGCGATTAAAGAATTCAATTTTAATTTAAAAGATGCTCAAAGAAGAGATTGTTACAATTAAATGAATTGGAAGAATTAAGAAATGAGTCTTATGATAACGAAATAAATTATAAGGAAAAATTAAAGTTATGGCATGTTCGGAAGGTTAACCAAAAGAACTTTGAATCAGGACAAGAAGTTTTGCTTTACAACATTAGGCTGAAGTTATTTCTTGGGAAATTGAAGTCTCGTTGGTTAGGACCCTTTAGTGTGACTCAAGTTTATACTTACGGAGCTGTTGAAATTGAAGATCATAAGACAAGAAATAGATTTAAAGTAAATAGACATAAATTAAAACCATATTATGAGGGTAAAAGAACAAATTTTAAAGATGTTTTAATGATCCGTCAACCTGAATAACACCTGAATAGGTCGGGCCGACGACGTTAAACCAAACGCATTATGGGAGGCAACCCATATTTATCTTTACTTTATTCATAATTACAGTAGTTTTTATTTGAAATTATTGTTAGTTTGTGGTAGCNAAAGATGTTTTAATGATCAGTCAACCTGAATAACACCTGAATAGGTCGGGCTGACGACGTTAAACCAAACGCATTATGGGAGGCAACCCATATTTATCCTTACTTTATTCACAATTACAGTAGTTTTTATTTGAAATTATTATTAGTTTGTGGTAGCATAAAGATCTTCTGCTCTTATTTACCCTTGAAACATCTTAAAAATTGGATCCATGAAGAAAAATTGGAACGCATTCGAACCAGAGAAAAACTGTGAAAATTTTGCCTTGGGCGCCGATGGCGCCCTCGACGTTGTCGAAGGCGGGTTTTTCCCGAGAGTCCAGACAAAATTGACACAGAGGCTCGCCGATGGCGAGACCGGCGAAATGGCGGTTACTTGGGTTCAAATGGCGGTTTTTGGCGGCATTTGGGCTGGAATT
>JXCR01050558.1:119079-182632 GCA_002079205.1 Phalaenopsis hybrid cultivar | reverse complement strand
ATAGCATTTAAAATTCTTTTGTGGATGTAAGGAATATATATCCCTCTAATTTCATACATCATGGTGTTCCATAATCATATTATGATTATGGTGTTATACTGGTGCCTAGCCTAAGGGCAATGTGTTATACTGGTGCCTAGCCTAAGGGCAATTTGGTCTTTTGTATGCCTAAGGGTAATTTAGTCTTTTATTATTATTTGTTTAGTATAAATGAGCTTAATATTTTTAGGGTTATATTTATGCATGAGATTGTTGTTGCGAGTCTTAGGCCTTCCTCTCGAATTGTATGAATAGGGAGAGATTGCCTACCTCTCAAATTTTAGGTGCTTATCTTTTAAATTCATCCGAGTTATTAGCGTTGTATTGCTTTGATTTGGTGTTTAGGAACTAAAATTTATGTTTGCTCTAATTTTTGTGAAAAAGCGTTCGGACCGTATCAAATTGTTATTAGAATAATAGATCTATGGGGGTCTCCTTTGCAACTCGACAATCTAAGAAGCCTTGTACTGGATCACAGCTCTTATGCTTGGAAGAAAAAGATTGTGACGTACCTCGAGAAAATTGCAGTAAGAGCTAGCTGAGAAAGCAATGTTGAGACCATGGTGATGATGACATCACGATGTCCAGGCTGCGACAATCACGAGTTAAGCTCGCTAGCGACGAAATATCGCTGCTTACTGAGACCCGAAACTCCATCTTTTGCCTCCTCCTCTATTTTTTTTTTGTATACAATCACGATCAGAGCTAGCTGTGAAGGCTCCGACAGGATTTCATCCTACAAAGGCTTCATAGCTCCCATTTTTCTCCTATTCCCGCTTCGTCCTGAAATAGAGTCGCAAGTTTAGCTTGTCGGTAAGATGAAGACGAGATCAGGACGTCCATCTCTTGTGAAGACCAACGGGATCAACTTAATCGCGACATACAAAGATCCTTAACTCCCGTCTCCGTCTTCGCAACACAATGACAATTAGAGCTAGCAGAGGAAGGCCAAGCTTAAATCGTTATGTAGAGTACTATAAAATTGCAATCTAGCGAAGAAATCTGAAGAACTTGTGTTACACGATATAGCCACGTGTCAGACAAAGCAAACGACTGGAATTTCAGAGTTGGCACTGTAGAAAATCGTAATTCTAAATTTTTAGCTACTATAGACACGGTTCAAACAATCAGAGGGCTAACAATTTTCATTTGACGAATCAAATGGAACCGAATCTCATGGTACAAACATGATTCAGACTATTTGGGAAATCATCGATGATAGTTCAGCATACAGGTGCTTCTGCCTTTTATGATAAAAAATTTANATTTTCATTTGACGAATCAAATGGAACCGAATCTCATGGTACAAACATGATTCAGACTATTTGGGAAATCATTGATGATAGTTCAGCATACAGGTGCTTCTGCCTTTTATGATAAAAAATTTTCTTGGGAGTAATGATAACCAAGAAAGTAGATAATTTAGAGAAGAAATTAGAGGAAGAGATGAGTCAACTTAAATCCGAGATGGAAGAAAGGTTCGCAATCATAGAGGATAGGTTTTCTTCTATAGAAAACCAAATGGAGGGTCATCTTGAGAGGTTTTTTTTCATAGAAAATCGAATGGAGGACCGATTTGAGAGCCTTAAGGAGATAATAACGAGGCTCATCCGACTCAATTTACATAACCTAATCAAAGGTTGATTGGAGAATTTGATGCTAGATCGAAAGGGAAAGAGATCGAATGTGAGGAACATGAGGAAAACATCTACCATCACAAACATCCCCTTAGGATTCTGATGGGGGTGGATTAGAGATTTTTGATGGAGAGGGTTGAGCAGAGACATGGAGGGGTTATACAAGGGGTTGGGAGGAGCATGAAAAAGGAATGAGAGAAATCAGAATAAGTTATGGTTATGATCGAGGAGGGAGTTTCACTTTNAGAAAATCGAATGGAGGACCGATTTGAGAGCCTTAAGGAGATAATAACGAGGCTCATCCGACTCAATTTACAAAACCTAATCAAAGGTTGATTGGAGAATTTGATGCCAGATCGAAAGGGAAAGAGATCGAATGTGAGGAACGTGAGGAAAAATCTACCATCAAAAACATCCCCTTAGGATTCTGATGGGGGTGGATTAGAGATTTTTGATGGAGAGGGTTGAGCAGAGACATGGAGGGGTTATACAAGGGGTTGGGAGGAGCATGAAAAAGGAATGAGAGATATCAGAATAAGTTATGGTTATGATTGAGGAGGGAGTTTCACTTCAGATACAGGGCGGAAACACCAAGGAAAAGGAAGTTGGGTTGGTGATGCTAGGGTTAGAAAGTTGAAGCTGCAGCTCTTCGAGGGAGAAGACACGTGGGTGTGTATATCGGTTAAAGTGATATTTTGTGGTAAATGGGTTGATTAGAAAGGAGAAGCTCATGATATCAGGATTATGTTTGGTGGGAAAACACCTAGCATGGTTTCAGTGGAGGCAGACTAGATACCTGATCCGTTCGTAGAAAGAATTTAAGATTTGTTTGTTGGAATATTTCCGAGCAACTTAGCAACTTAGGAAGGATTTCTATTCAAGCAATTTTATATCTTGAATCAGGAGGGAACTGCCATGGAATATAAGGAGAGATTTGAGCTATTATCGGGATGGCTAAAAGGGATTTTTGAAGCAGGATTGGAGGAGAATTTCATGATGGTGGATTATTAAGGCCACGAGGATTGAGGGAGATGATGAAGCTAGCCCAGATGGTGGAGGACAAGAACTAGATGGAGAAAGCCAGCAAGAGACAAGAACTACTACAACCAAATGGAGAGAACCAGATGGAGAAACCCAACTGTTACAACCATGATGATACCTAAAGCTCTAATAGTGGAAGTCCATAGGGAGGCTGCACGAGACAAGAATTATAAGTCACAATTGAGAGTGACACTCAAGTGCCTTTTAGAAATAGAGATTCGGAAGAAACGAGTCCAAATGTTTTGTTTTCGGTGTGATGAGAAATTTATTCTATTGTAAGTATCGAAAATTACAAGTTCTCGTAGTGCATAACGAGGAGGTTGAGGTTGAAGAAATAGAGACAGTTGTGATGGAGGAGGACGATCACTCACTTTTTCCCACCTTGAGGACAATGTGTGTTTTGAGGGTGGAGTATCATTACGTCGATGCCTAACCTAAGGGCAATTTTATCTTTTGTATGCCTAAAAACAATTTAGCCTATTATTATTATATTTATTTTTGTTGGGTATAATAGGCTTATTATATTTAGGATTAGGTTTATGCATGAGATTCTTGTTGTGAGTCTTAAGTTTAGGGTTTGAGAGAGATTTCCTACCTCAAAATTATAGGAATTGGGAGAGATCGCCCATCTCTTGAATTGTAGGTACTTATCTTTTATATTTTTGTGAGTTATTAGNTTATTATATTTAGGATTAGGTTTATGCATGAGATTCTTGTTGTGAGTCTTAGGTTTAGGGTTTGAGAGAGATTTCCTACCTCAAAATTATAGGAATTGGGAGAGATCGCTCATCTTTTGAATTGTAGGTACTTATCTTTTATATTTTTGTGAGTTATTATTATTGTATTGTTTTGGTATTTGGGAAATAAGATTTGTATTTATCCTAATTCCTATGGAATAGCGTGCCGATTTTTAGATCAGATCGTATCACATGGATGTATTATGATTATATCGTGAGCATGAAATTTGTTTCATTCCACAGTGTAAACTTTGGGTCTTTCGGTTTTAATTTAAAATATGTAGGATGATTGATTGTCTTTTCCTTTTAGGTAGCTTTTTACGNGATTATATCGTGAGCATGAAATTTGTTTCATTCCACAGTGTAAACTTTGGGTCTTTCGGTTTTAATTTAAAACATGTAGGATGATTGATTTTGTCTTTTCCTTTTAGGTAGCTTTTTACAAGTTTAGATCACTTTATGAGTTTTCTTTCATTCAATCGATATGTGGCATGTGGCCCCTAGAGAATTTCTTTAGCATGATTTCCATCATTCATGTTACTTAACTCTTTGGAGGTGGAATAAAAAAAAATGGATGTTGTAAAGAGAAGAAAAGAAGATGNCAATCGATATGTGGCATGTGGCCCCTAGAGAATTTCTTTAGCATGATTTCCATCATTCATGTTAATTAACTCTTTGGAGGTGGAATAAAAAAAAATGGATGTTGTAAAGAGAAGAAAAGAAGATAAGAATAGAAGTTAGACAAGAATCATATTCTCGCTATAAGACCATATAGAAATGGAGAAATAGCTTGGAAAGCTTTGAATTGCTCATTCATTCGCATCCAAAACATTGCTATTTACAAAATCCAGCACCCATGTGATATTTTTGAACTATCGAACTGATATATTTACATGTGTCATGATCAAACAATTAAGAATTTGATAAAGATGAAAAATATTCGAGTGAGAACTTGAGAAATGGATGAAAGAGGTTGCTAGATTTGTAAATAGCAATGTTTTGGGTGCTATGTATGTAATTGTCCCTACAAAACTTATGTAGAAAAAAAAAATGAAAATAAATAATTACAATAACAAATGCAAAATAGATTTAGAGATCGGCCATTGATATAGATTGTTAACAATTAAATGAAATTTTAAATGTGAAGAGTTTTTCCTGAAGGTTTTATGACTCACTCACTGCTGATCTGGGGCTTGCTTATATAGTTGTTTTAGAATTTGTGCACATATGAATTCATGCTTTATCAAAGTTGAATTTAAATAAATTAATACTATAAAATGAATAATTCTCAACTTAGTTAGCTTTGTGCTAGAACCTTTATTGTATGTAAAATAATGATGTAAATGATTAATGATTAAGTCTTATAGATAGGAATTGTGTTCTGGATTAAAAAAAAAATATGAACCATGTTAACCTAAAAGCTTGAATGTTTATTATGCGAACCCCGGTCATCCCTCATGCGCCTAAGAATGTGAGTACTACACCCTACACTCCAGAGGAATTGATCCTCAGACCTGAGGGGACTTACAACTGACAAGCAAATGTTCGACCAACTGATAGAATTTCATAACTGTTTATAGTATCAGAGCCATAAGCGGCTAAATTCTTTCTAGAATTATTTTCTATAAATAATTTTAATATGGTAACATAACGTTGTCAGGATAGGTGTATCCTGTATTTGTAAAGTTGGGTTTTGCTTTGCAACGTAATATCCTTGACTGATATACAAATATACAGAGTTCGACCTTGTGGTCTGATAATACTATTGTTCTAAGGTAATAAAAAAAAATGGATTGAATCTTATGACAACATCTCCGTTAGCATATTGACTAACTTGATTTATATTGAAATGTCAGTCATTATTTATAATATATCTTAAAATGATTCAGATGAATTATAATAAAAAAAAATGGGTTGCAATATCAGTCATTATTTATAATATATCTTAAAATGATTCAGATGAATTATAAATAATAAATCATAGGATATATAGAATAAATCTATCAAATAATAATTTTTTACACCCAAATAGGGTAGAAAACCTATCTCCGCAATCGAAAACCAGTTTCAATTTTAATAATGACTGATTTAAAACAATTCACCAAAAAATAAATCAAACAAAAATTAATCAATAATTATTTAGAACCAAAATATGAATCATTTAGAAATTAGTATTGTAATTATACCACAGATGATGATAGAAGAAAATTTTCTGAAATTTATTTTCGAGAAAATGAAAACAGATTTAATGAAAGAAAATAATTTCTTTCATTCTTAACCTGATTTAGTAATTATATAACCAAAAAATTAGAAAAGAAATTAGACATGCTAACTAGAAAATGGAAAATCAATTCTGGAGAAATGATAGAATCAGTTTATCCTCCGACTGTACCTACAATATTGGATTTAGATAATAGAAATCCAAATTTTGAATTAAATGCTTTTGGAAAAACTCTAGAAATCAATGCCACAAAAAAATTTATTTGTGTAATCAAACAATTAAAATTTACAAATACAAGTCTATCTTTAATATCAAATCACTTTAATGAAATTAGAGAATAAAATCGATCAACTTTTTATCTCTGTAAAAAATCAAAAAGAAGAGAAAGCTAGTTCAATAATCATATCTTCAGCTCATGCTTTACAACCACCTCCTAGTCCTAATTTCCACCTAGGACCATCAACTCAGAATTTTGAAGAATAAACTAAAAATATAAAAAGTACTAAAATAACGACGTTAAATAAAAATGATCAATTAACTGATCAATCAGAAAATTTTGATAATGATAAAATAAAAATAGAATATATTGAAGAACAATTTAAAGTTAATAATTTAGAACTAGAATTATTTAAAATACATAAAATAAAAGGTAATAAGGCCTCATCTTCATATCAAACAAGGCAGACAAGTCGACACTACTATCCTCGACCTACCCCTGCAGATGTTTTATATGAGCAAGATAATAATAAATATCAAAATTATTATAATCTATCTAATATTTATGAATGGGACATTGATGGTATGACAGATCGTCAAATACAAATAGTATTACAAAGAATGATGATTTATGCCTCTACCGCATAGAGTGATAATAATTGAGCCCATCAAATTGTAACCCAGTTAACATGTGGGTTTACCAGGCTTCTCAAAGGATGGTGGGATAATTATTTAACTCAAGAACAAAGAGAAGAATTTCTAAGTCCTACAATGATAGGAAATCCTAATCAAGAAAATACTGACGCTGTTTATAAATTAATTATCAATATTTTACAGCATTTCACAGGTATAGTATCTGATAATGGAGAGCAAAATCGTTCTCTTTTACAAAAATTAAGATGTCCTACTCTGACATATTTTCGTTGGTATAAAGATGTCTTTTTAATTAGAGTAATGTCTCTACCAGATGCGAATAGTACACACTGGAAGCAAAAATTTGTTGAAGGTTTACTTAATCTTTTTGCTAATAAAGTAAAAAGACAATTACAAGATATTAATATTAAACACATTTCATATGAAAATCTGACATATAGACACTGATAAATACTTGTGTACAAGAAGATTAGCCTTATGTACAGATTTTAAATTGAGATATCAAATTAAAAAAGAAAGATTAACAGAAAAAAAAACACTTAGACGCTTTGTGTGAACAATTTGCTTATGATATTCTAAAATTTTCAAAAGAAAAAGAAAAATCTTTTCGCAAAAAGAAGAAATATCATAAGCGCTCTGAAAAATATTATTCAAAGAAAAGGCCAACGATTTCTCATAAGAAAAACAAAAATAGAGAAATCAGAGAAATAAAATGCTACAAATGTGGCAAAACTGGCTACTATGCAAATAAATACATAATAAAAAAGAAAATAAATGAGCTTAATATTGATGAAAATATTAAGCATTCTATTTTCAAAATTATATTAAATTCATCCCCTGAAAATTCGGAAACGTCTAACAATTCAGAGGAAATTGAGGACAATTCCTCTTATTCATCAGAGTTTGATTGCACGGAATCTGAGTGTAAATGTAATAATGAAAATTATTACAAATCTATAGTCGAAATGAACGGCTTATTTACTTTATATTCTTTAATGAAAAAAGAAATACTTAAAATTGCATCTCAAAACGAGGATGAAAAGATTAGAAATAAAATGCTTAAAATAATAATTGAATCCTAAAGAGAATCCTTCTCTTCTAATGTCACTCCTTTTCAAGGATTTTTAATGAAATAAGCTCTAAATAAATGTTTAATTTTAAATACTGATAGTATTCCTACTACTATAAATAATTTAAAAAATGAAGTTAACATTATAAAATATGAAATAAATATTTTCATAAAAACCAAGAAAAAATAAATACTATATTGTTAAAATTAGAATTAAATAATACAACTATTGAAATATCAATAGAAGAGGATAATAATTTAGAACAATTATTTTTAAATTCTTTGTAAAAAGGCTATTATGCATAAATATTTTATAACTATTACTTTAAATATAAATAAAAAATATATTTTATCTAATCTTACTGTTCTTGTTGATAGTGGAGCAGATATGAATTGTATTCAAGAAGGAGTAATACCTTCTAAATTTTTTGAGAAAACTACGCAACAGCTAACTTCTGTGTCTAGAATTAAAATGGAAATTAAATATAAAATTTCTTTTACTAATATTTGCAAAAAAAATATTTACATTAATACTCACTTTCTATTAGTTAAAAATTTAACTCAACATATTATTTTGGGAACTCTGTTTTTTTATAAAATTATGCCGATTAATAAAATCGATAATACTGACATATATTCTAATAAATTTGAAAAAATCATTATTTTTTAATTTATTACTAATCCTACAAAAATTATTTTGAATGAAATAAATAAATTTAAGTTAAAACAAAATCAAATTAATATCTTACAAGAAGAAATTACTTTATTGAATAATAATTTAATAAAAGAAAAAATTTCTACTTTACATAAAAATATGTTAAAGGAAATTTGTGGTGACAATCTAGCTGCTTTTTGGGATAGAAAAAATCATTGTATTGCTTTACCATATATTGATAATTTCGATGAAAGAAATATCAAGACAAAGGCACGATCTTGTCAAATGAATCAAGAATATTTAAAAATTTATAAAAAAAGAAATTAATGAACTTCTTAATAAGAAATTAATTAGAAAATCTAGTTCACCTTGGAGTTGTACTACATTCTATGTTATGAATAATGCAGAAAAAGAAAGAAATAAACCTAGATTAGTTATTAATTATAAACCTTTAAATGAGGTTTTAAAATGGATTTGTTATCCCATACCAAATAAAAGAAACTTACTTAACCGCTTAAGTAAATCCTTAATATTTTTAAAATTTGATTTAAAATCTAGATTCTGGCAGATTCAAATACTTGAATCTGACATATATAAAATGACTTTTACTGTTCCGTTTGGTCATTATGAATGAAATGTTATGCCGTTTGACTTAAAATTGCTTCTTCTGAATTTCAGAAAATTATGAATGAAATCTTCAATCCATATTCTGATTATATATTAGTTTATATTGATGATGTACTTGTTTTCTCTAAATCAATAAAGGAACATTTTAAACATATACAGACTTTTCAATGGCTTGCCAAAAATAATGGGCTTGTAATCTCTGCGCCCAAAATCAAATTATTTCAAACCGAAATAAAGTTTTTAGGACATAATATTGTCCGGAGTACAATTATTCCAATTGAAAGAAGCATTAAATTTGCTTCTAAATTTCCAGATGAAATAACTGATATTCCACAATTACAAAATCTTGCTTTAGATGCTGCTATTCTTTATAATAGATTAAATAAACAGCATAATCCATCGACAAAAAATCATACTAAAGCTGTCCAATTAATTAAGCAAAAGATAAAAATGTTACCTTGTTTACATATAGCAGATCCGTATCTCTCTAAGATAGTAGAGACAGATGCCTCTAATATTGGCTATGGAGGTATCTTAAAGCAAAAAACTTTTAATAAAGAACAATTATTTTGCTTTACATCTGGCAAGTGGAATACCACTCAAGAAAAATATTCAACCATCAAAAAAGAAAAGCTTTCGGTAGTCAAATGCATTACCAAATTTCAAGATGATTTATTAAATAAAAAATTCTTATTAAGAATTGATTACAGTTCAATTAAGTATATATTGTAAAGAGACGTAAAAAATCTTGTCTCTAAATAAATTTTTGCCAATTGGCAATCTCAATTATCTTATTTTGAATTTGATATAGAATATATTGTAGGTAATACTAAATCTTTGCATGACTTTCTCACTCGTGAATTTTTGCAGGGAGAAAGATAAGGAGGCGTGGATCACCTCTCATCAAAGGGTTAGAATGACACCCCAATGGGGTGCTTTCGCCTTTAGAGGGGGAGAGGTAGGGGCTAACCTAATGTGGCTCCACGAAAATTTGTTGATTTACAACAATATTTATATGGTAGCCCAATGACTTCCACATCAGGAACTAAATCTCCTCAATCTCAGAATTTACAAATCCAAGAAGTCATAGAATTTGTGCAAAAAATAATGAAAGAAAAAATCCTCGAAATCAAATTAGAGGATTATGAAATTAATGATCTTTGAAAAATCGAGGCAAGATATTTAGGCACAATTGCCTATGCTCAAGATAGTCTTGATAAAAAATTGTATGAGGCAATCCTCATTTCATTATAATGTGTTGAAATTCAACATAATTATAATGAACCAAATAAATCTATTGCATATATTAAGGCGACAATAAATCGTATCTTGCATCAGAGAGATTGAGGTTCAACTCCTTTCCAAACTAGACAGGTTGAATTTATTCATCATGTAAGTAATCAGAAAAAATCATTTCTTTTTAATTACTGGACATATGTCCAAGCTATGAATCGAGCTTTCTTGCTTATTAATCCAAAGCTTAAACACTCTTGGTTGTTTGTGTTAATGCCTGAAATTTTGAATAAAGAAATACCAAATTAGTTTTTAGAATGGTGGGAAAAATACAGAGTCACCAATGAAATTCTTCCAGAACCCATCAATGATCTCTATCCAATGTGGGTTAACTCTTCTCCATAACTCGACAAAATAAAAAATGAAATTCTAGCTGATGGATGTGTGAATTATTATTCATCTGCCAAGCACAAATTCCATGGATCTTTGCTTGGAATCTATGTCATCAACAAGATAAAGTCAAAGTCAAAGGATTATCGCGGACCTTCTTCATCAAATGGTGGTCACAAATCGTTGTTGGTGATAAAATAATTTAAATTAATAAAGTCATTAATTCTAATGTCAAAAATAATCGAGAACAAAGATCCCAAGAATTTTTACTTATGAAAATTCATTATCAAATTAAAAGAAAATATCCTCGAGAATCTCTGGATCAAATCAAACAAAGAATACGAGAACTTTATCAGAAACATATGAAAGAATTATTTGAGCAGAAGACGACCTGCCAGTCTCTAATCAAGGGTCAGATGACGAAGGAAATTTAGAGCGAATGGTGCAATTGAGTGTTAGTAAGTAAATTTTCTTATAATTTATATTTTATTTAGCCATGTCTGATGATAATTTGAAAATTAAGTAATAAACATAAATGAAAAGTAAAAATAATTTCTAAATCTCATTATTTCAGTAGGATGCTTGCAAGAGATATATCATTTCAGGAGGAGGCTTAAATGATTGCAACTTTTTGCAAATGTATTAGTAGATTAGAAAACAATACATATAAAAGGCGAGATGTTATTAAAAAAAAATCTATTCACTTTTCATCATTGTGTGAAAATAAATGAAAAAAAAATTCATAACTAAATTATTATTCAGTTTAGTCATTTTTACACTTGTTATTTTATATGATCTAGGCTTTAGGATTGAATAAGACCACATTTTCAGTAGGTAAATATACTTTATTTATTTTTTTGTTCATTCACTCATACTCTTTTTGTGAATTTAATTTGTAAATCTCATTTAAATATTCTTAACTTTCACATGTTACATTTTATACAACCCTAAAGGGAATTTTATTAAAAACAACAAATATTATAAAAAAAATGGGTTCTAACTACACCAATATACAAATCACGCAAAAGTAAAACCTATAGACCCTCAACCGCATTATACTACTCTCACGACATCACAAAACGCCAGGAACTCCTCTAATAAAAGGAGCATTCAACAAATCACCATGTAGAAGAATAGAGAGTTTAACAAGTAAATCTTTAGAAACACAAATACATTCAGAAGAACGACTCAGCTTAGCTACCCAATTCGTAGATTGATTGCCTTCTCTTTGAATATAGGAACAAGTAACTTACAAAACAAAACTAAAAGAAAAAATCTTTTTCATATGTAACATTATGGTCAATGGATATCCATTTTCAAGGAACAACATTTCCAAAGTAACAGAGAACCCATCTCAAATTGTATATGATTCGAACTACATCTTTAACCACAATTAAGGCTTTCAAAATAACATCGGCTTTAGCAACAATATCATAAACAAGAAAGGTGCCGCAAACCAAGCCAGACAAATGCCCTGATTGTTTCTACAAATTTCATCAATACCAGCATTATTATTATTACAACTAACATCCACATTAATTTCGATAGCACCTTTCACCGACTTACTCCATTTCACCAAATTAACCTTTGATCTTAAATTTGAAGGCACAGGTAGATTTAACTTCCTGAACTTCATCATCAAATTACAACTAATTGACTTTTTAAACTTCACATATTTAAAAAAATTAGCAATGCAATTGATAATCCTTTTAAAAGTTAAAGTACTCAATCATAGTATCTTTATGCTTCTCCTCATTTCTAGTCATCCAATGAAACCAGAACACAATCAAAGGAATAACTTCAAAAAATTTATCACCCAATCTGTTCCAATCATGGATACAACCCATAGTTGAATTGAAGGATCTTCCATCAGTGTTCTTGTCAAAGAAGTTATAAAAAAGATTCCAAACAACTTTAGAATAATTACAATTGATAAAAATATGATCTATAGTTTCATCATCTTCCTTGCAAAGCAAACAACAAGAAGGAATCTTCAGCCCTTTGAGCTTTAGAATATCATCAGTTGGAATGATATTATGCAACAATATCCAACTAAAAAAAGATTGAGATAGTTTGATCCAAGAATTACAAACCCAACTAAGATCTTGTCCTTGAACAATAATAAAAGAATTAGTATAAGTTTTAGAGATAGAATCACCCACCAAACCTTTAATCTTTACTTTATCAAGCGACCCAATTTGAATGGGAATATTGGAAATAGAATAAGCATCATCATGACTTATCATATTCTCCAACACCCCAACATCCCAATATAAATCCCTCCAACAACCAGCAACAACAAAATTGATATAAAAAAGGTCACCATAAGAATTAGCAAGAGCACCATTCAACATCCAGTCATCATACCAAATGCTACACTTCTCTTAACCAATACCAAACATAACAAATCCTCAGTATCTCTAGAAACTTTAAGCATTTCTTTCCAAACAATTGAATCATTTAAATTAAAAGTAATAGCAAGAGAATGAATATTAGCACAATATTTAGCCTTCATCGTAGAAGCCCAAAGAGAATTACCAGCACAAATTCACACCCAAAGCTTCATAAAATTGATTCTCATAATGTATTTAAAACTTCTAAAACCCAAACAACAAGCCTTAATCAATTTATAGAGTTTAGACCACATTTTCTTAATAAATTTTATGCTCCTTACCAGCCCAATGTATTTTATTAAACATATTTTCCAACCTTTTTCAGAAACCAACATGAACTTTCATAATTTGCATTATATAAAGAAAAATAGAAGTAAGAATGATTTTCAATAAGGTAATTTTACTCCCAAAGGAAAAAAAAATCATTTTCCCAAGACATAATTCGTTTATTGACCTTATCAATCAGGTTCATAAACAAATGATTCTTTTTTTTTTCCTTTTCTTACATTTATACATTAAAAAACCTAAATAAGTCATAAGAAGTTCACTTTTAGCACAACCCGCAAAATCCTGTATCCAATTCTTCTTATTGGAAAAGACAACTGTGGCACAATAAAAATTACATTACACAACATTGAAACTGAGCCCAAAAGTCTCTTAGAAATGCTCAAAAACTATCGAAAGCCATTTAATGGATCTTTTATTAGCATTATTAAAAATCACCAAATCATCAACATAAGCCAGTGAGTAATCATGTAATTACGTTTATTATCAAATTTCATAATAGGATATTTATCAATAAAAAAGTTTAAACTTATTAAGAGATAATTAAAAAAATTATAAAGAGTGTAGGTGATAAAGGATCTCCATATTTCAAGCACCTGGCTGCTTTAAGAAATCCACATCTATTACCATTTAACAAGATAGAGTAAATTTTATTCTCCAAATTCCTTCTAATAATATTGAATGAGGTCATATTGAAACCAATTGCTTTCATCACATCCATAATAAACTCCCATTTAATTGTATCATAAGTTTTTTTTATTATCCTTCTTAAAAATCACATTACTACCTTTGTCTTTCTTGTCAATATCTAGAATCAATTCCTAAGCAATCAGAAATATATCTACCTTTAACAAAAGTAGATTGCTGCTTATAGATAATCTTATCAAGATGAGACTGAATCTATTCACAATCATCTTAGAGATAATTTTAGAAACCATTGTATTCAAGTTAATAAGTCTGTAAGAATCCCATCAACACCTTTATTTTTAGGGATTAACATAATATTAGCATATTTGAATTATCAAGATAAATCCATACCATTAAAGAATTCTTGAAAACCAGCAATAACCTCGACTTTCACCACGTTCCAATAGTTAATAAGGAAAACAACTGAAAAACCACAATGCCATCAAGAGAAGCTTTAATTTCATCATTATTAGAAACGACATCTAAGTTAATATTACTAATATAATTTTTATTATACACAAGGATAAGATCATTAATCACGTCCAACACAATATTATCACTGTTAAGAAGATTATAGACAAATTGTGTACCTTCTTCTTCAATTTGCTCATTGTTATGGATATCACTCACATTCCCTTGTTTAACTCTGTAGATCACATTACTCATCTTTATTTTTTTTTTAATAAAAGAATGAAAATAAGAGGTATCTGATCACCATCAATTATAAGATACTCCACAACCTTTTGACTAAAAAAGGATTCCTCCATAACAATAGCATTATCAGTTCATTCTGAGCATTCAAAAGAAGGCCAAGATCAACCTCACCATTACTAAAATCTACTTCCAACTTTCTCACATTATTTTTAGCTTTGTAAAAAACAACATGAAGGTTACCAAACACCTCCCAATTCCACTTTTTCAAATTAGAAGCCAAATTCTTATGCAGTCTCCAAAGTTTGTACCTAGCATTACCAACACCCTCAACTTTCCAATTATCAATCACAAATTGTTTGAAAAGAGGATGCAAAATCCAAAATATTTAAAAATCCCATATATTTAAAAGTTTCAATAATCTTAACACAAAGCAGGAGAGCTAAGGGGAGCATGATCATAACCATTACAAGTTAAAATATAGTTATTAGTAATAGGGAAACAGTCCACCCACCAGCTATTAGAAAAAAAACTATCAAGCCTTTCAAAGACAATGCCTCTAGACCAAGTAAAATGATTGCCTAAATAACCCAAGTGAAAAAGATTATCATAAAAAAGAGCATAAGAAAAATCAGCACCCAAATTTAAATTAGAGGGACGACCCCTTTCGTCTCTCTTGCCGAAGTAATCTTATTCAAATCAAATCTAACAAGCAATAGTTCAGTGATAATAAAACTAAGCTCAATCAATTTATTCCATAATTCCAATCTAGTAGGTCTAGATCAACCAGCATAAACCACAATAAAATGGAAAAGAGCAATTCTCCCAACTAACCCTATCATCTTTCAGAATTTCTTGTTCTTGAGGTTTCACATAATCATTCATATTAACTTTTTGGTAAAATTCAACATCATACATTGTCATTACATGAAAACTTGTCAATTCAACAACCTCAGAATATTCTTAATGATCTCTTCTTTTGTGAATGCCACTTATCTTATTTCCATTATTATAAAAATGATGTTAGTTTTTATTATTTTAAAATAACAAGTATAGAGAAAGGATGTTTATGTCACTTTTTAAAGAAAATTAGGCCCTAAAGTTCATAGATATTAAGGGATTGAAAATTTACTTTATCAAGACCTAACAAATTAATCTATGCTAATCACACTGCAACAAATGAATGAAAAAGTTATACATTGCATTGAAAATTAAACAAGAAATAACAAGCATTTTACATAGTCACTTGATTTCCATGACTATAATTGTATCTGCTTAAAATGAAAAAAAAAAAATATAAAAAAATATATATAATGCTAGACCAACATTAAAAAAATAATTTAATGATCGTGAACCATGCATCAAGAGTCAATAATAAGTTAATATATAATTCATTTTGTGGTTTAAGTTTATCTTTCTCCTCTGTGGATTACTTTAAATTTACCTGATCTACATCATCTTCCTAGTGTAAAAATCTAGTGTATATGATTTTTCTATACATTACATAATTAGTAAATTTTAGGGCATCCGTAAGCTCTAACTTTTTAATTGTTTCTTTGGGTACAAACATTAAGTATCTACAAAAAGAAAATTAGAGAACATAAAATTTGATAATACTAAAAATCATCAAATAAATATAGTATATCACAATATCCACAATATCATGATAGAGTAAAACGTCACAAAATTATGACATGCTTTAAGAGGGTCCTACCACAATACTCATTGCGTGCTCAATGAGGGATTATTTTTAATTTATTCTTTAAAATCATTTGAAGGATTCTATATGTTACATATGCAACATTGAATGTAGACCTAGCAATTTTGGGAATTTAAATAAGCATCTAGTCAGTTATTAGATTTGAATTAGGTTTTTTTTTCTTAGTTTATGAAAATTAGAAAATTTTCATCGTTTTATATTATTATGATTTCTTATCAATTTGTGGCATTTAGGCATTAACATTTATAGGGTATACGATGGTGGAAGATTTTTTATTATAATGTTGATACGTCCACCACGGATCATAAAAGATTTCTATATAAGTGGTTGAATGCATCAGTTAAAGAATAATATTTTATCATGAGAGATAAAATATTTTTTTAAAAGAAATCTAATCATTCAGATGAAGAAAATCTTTATGATTTATGGCCTTCTAATAACCTAAATATTTTCCTGACCTTAAGAGTGCAAGATACAATTTTTTTTCTGGATCTAGTATCCCTACAAAGGCAAACCATCATAGTTAATTATATCACAAGAGTGGTGGAATTCTAAGAGAGCTCTCGATAAAAATATTAACTTATATCAGGCAAGATTTTAAAGTTTATGTTTTCAAATGAAAAGATTTAAGAATTAAACAGATTTTTAAATGATGGTTTTTTAAAGTTTGAAAAGATTTCCTTCAGATTCAAAGATTGGGACTTTCAATGCAATGATGATATATCATCAAAATTCCCAGAAAATGTAACCAGCTATGGGAAGAAGGTGTACCCTGAGGATTAGAATTATAAAATTATTAAAATAGTGAGATTTGATTTGAAAAGTTGGATTTGATTGATTAGGATTGAAAAGCTAGACTTGAGTTGATCTAATTTGAATAAATTTATTTTAGTTGATTTGATTTGATTTGATTTGAATAGTTTGATTGGACTAAAAGGGATTAATTTGTAGGTTAGATTGAGTTGAATGGTTTAAGTTGAAGGGTTTGAGTTGAATGTCTGATTTAAGTATATTTGATGTTTAGTTTAAAGGTTGAGTGAAAGTTATTGGTTTGGATGTATTGGCTTAAGTGTTATTTGCCTGAATGTTATTTCAATTTTATTTGAATGTTGATTTAAGCTTATTTAAAATTTATTATGAATGTTCTTTGAATGTTAATTTGAGCTTATTTTGAATGCTCTATGAAGGTTAGTTTAAAATTTTAAAAAGTTCTGATTTGGAGTTTAAAAAAATTTGAAGTTTTTACCTGACCCACAATTACACAATTATTTAAATTCAGAAGTATGGCCAAAAGCTTTACCCGATTTATAATCATCGGCTAGTGTGCAAAATTAAATATTATATAAAGATGATAAAAAAGGGTTTACAAACTAGGATTACTACGCAAGTATATGTATTGTTTTAAGTAATATAGGATTTTTTTAAAAACCCCAGTATTAATCCCACAAAGATAGCCAAAACCCTTGTAAAACTGACTTTAATAAAACCTACTTTTAATTGTAGAAAACTTAAAGGAAATGATCACAAGTTTTTGTGTTATGTCTAATCTTATAGAATTAAAGGAATTCTATGTATGTTAAGCAAATGCAAATTGTAAATGCAAGACAATCTAAAAGGTTTTAAAATGTAAAGTTACCGCCACTAAACTAATAATGTATGAAGATTTCAAATTTGTATAAAACATCCTTTCCCTTGTAATGAGTTTATAATTAATGTAGAAAAAGTAATTTTAAATCTAATTAAGCTATTATGCCAAATAGGAACAATTTTATTCTTTACCCTCTGTCAAGTGTGTCAAGAACATTGGTTAATCTATAGTTTGGTCCCTAAACACGTGGTTTGGCTTGGAAGATACTAGCTCTCACTCTAGAGTTCCCACTTCCCCTCACCCGAGGGCTAACATTTCGCTTTATTTTATAAACATCTGGACCAAATTGGGGATTTTTGTCTGTCACCCTAAAATCTCCAATTCTATGCCCATCAAAACTCATTTCTCTTGTTATTTGCACTTAACCTCAAGGACTACATTCTCATCCATGAGGCTAAATGTGATTTTTACTATGTTGGAACATAGCCCATTTTGGGTCACTTCATTTTCCAACAAATTTTAATAAATCAATTGATCAAATTGATAAGTAAATTAAGCATAAGGTTTGAAACAGCACAATTTATGGAATTTTAAAAACACTTCTACTAAACTACATTCCTACACATAATTATTCCTCATTACAGAGAGAAAGACAAAGGAAACAACTCAGATCTCATAGGGAAGAAACAATAACATATGGATTTTTAGAAAAATAAAAGTTTACAAGACAAGACAAAGTAAAATAAACAAAGTAGACAACTTATCTTAAATTCCTTCCCAAACAATCTTTCAAGTTCCTTTGAATCACTCATACTCCTTAAAATTCCACTAAAAAATTACTTAGAATCTATAGTGAATAATATATCTTTCACTTCTCCTCTTCTCCTCTAAATCAAGCAAGCCCCCAAGACTTTCTCCTCTCAAGGAAGAATCCACTTCTCTACAACATACTACCTTTTTCCTCCTCCAAAAGTCTCTCATTTGAATCTCCAGAAGTCTCTTTAAATAGAGCTCTCAAAATTCCCAAGAGTTCTTCAAGAACCTCTTCAAATATTTTCCAAATTCAATGAATCTTCTAGATAACCATCTCTGGCACCTAGCCACCAGATTCTGACACCTAGCCACCAGATTGTAACATCTAGCCACCATATCAACGTTGGCCTTTTTTGCTTCATTTAACTCCAATCTGCTCTATTTCCTCCATTTAGTGTACCTACAACCAAAAATATCAAAAATACCTTTCATTAAAGTGCAATATCATTAAAAATAAGCACTAAATGTTGTCGGCACTAAAAATGTGGTTGGGGGTAATTTTTGGTTGCCATGGATATCTCAACACCCATTTTAATTTAATTTAATATATAATTTAGAAAAAATAATATTTTTGATTTTTAAAAATACAAGACTAGACCGATCTTATATCCCCAATAGTTTAAATAAACAAGCCTAATACCGCAAATAATGTATTCATCCCGAATGATAAACACACTACTTACTGGTAAGGCTCGATTAAAGAAACTAAAGATTGTATGACATCTGCTAAGTCTGCGAAACCATTTTTACTATAAGCCAACAAGTTTCCCTATTTAATACAAAAAATTAAATAAGGTTTATTTTAAGCTAGGTTCAGAAATGCTTCTTATAAGGGCAAGCCCATAAAGTTAATTACATCTTAGATAACAGAAGTCACCTAAGAAAATTCTCGATAAAAATTAGGGGACATTATCTTCAAGGAATTCAAAGGGCAAGGACTTTTTAAGGAAATAGGATAAAGAGGTGTGAAAGGGGAATGACTCAAACTTGAAATATTTTATGGAATCCAAAGGAAGAGAGATTAGGGGATGTCAAAGATCATGAGGAAACCTTGGTGACTTCCCAAAAATATCCTATTGTTTGGCTTCAATTTTAGAGAGAAATTATTTAATGTTTCATCCTGCAAATTTTATTAATTAGGGCTTACATTCGTGTAAAAAGATTACACAAATAGCCTGTAAGATGTGAGGATTTAGGTCATGAAGAACGACAACCTCGAAATCCTAAGTCGAGTTAGGGCTTATATTGTATAGCAGAATCATATAAAGGCCTAAAGATAAATTGAGGATTTATGCCACATAAGAAAATAACCACAAAGTCCTATGGATTTGTTGTTTAATTATAAGGAATGGTTTAACTGGTGTAGACATGTTTTGTTGTTGAAGATGGTCGTGCTGCCCACAATGCTAGCTCCAAGTTCCTTGTCGTGGCGAGTTTAATTTTTCTAATACGTCAAGTCATGATGTCAAATCAAATGTTCCTGAGGGTCATGGTTATTTAAATTTTATGGGCGATATTAAAGTTGATTTGCGCGACACCAATTAGGATCCTACAGTTCCCTCGTTTTGACACATTATTTTCTTTCGGATTCACTTAGTCCAAATGAACTTACTAAATCCAACTCAATGAGTTCCATACTTTCAGTTAAACTATGAGAAATCTCATTAGCAACCGTAGGTTACCTCCTCCGTGGGATTCCCGATCATCCGATAGAGACGTTTTAATTTAGTTGCAATTGTCGTTTTTTGAGGTTTGTGATTAAATTTTGAGTTGTCCTATATTTTGAATGTTATGGCGATGAATTTTATCTTGTTTAATTTAATTTTTGTTTTGGTTTTAGTTCCGTGGCTATCCTAAAAGTTTTAGTTTTGATATGTAGGGTGACATCGTTATCTAACATGCAAGTTCATGAGTAGGAAAAGTACAATAAAAAAGGGCAGGAAAAGAAGGTACTATAAACTATAAGAGCTTACCCGTTGAGTCTTCTCGTTCCTCCACCTGAAAGTTCAGTACTTGCAAGGCATATATATAGTTTTGCAGGAATTAAAACATGCTTGTAGAAAAAGTAGGAAGTACAAGTTTAAGGTGTATCAACTAGATCCTATGTCATATCTTAATGGGTCTTATTCATCTAAATGTATAAATGATTTCTTAAGCAAGACATAATGAGTTTAATCATACTTCAAGATATCCAAAAGAGTATGAGAAGGGTCTATGGATCAGGCTCCAAGCATCTCACAATCCCTTGAAAAGTCCCGAGTTTGTTCAAATTCG
The DNA here is from genome assembly GCA_002079205.1 of Phalaenopsis hybrid cultivar. NCBI lineage: Eukaryota > Viridiplantae > Streptophyta > Magnoliopsida > Asparagales > Orchidaceae > Phalaenopsis > Phalaenopsis hybrid cultivar. The sequence goes on along the minus strand of JXCR01050558.1, from coordinate 161,702 downwards.
TTATGTTGCTTAATAACTCCTTCCTATCATACCCTTATGCTCACTGAACTGATGTTTCAACCAACCCTAAGGATGGGGTAATATTCGCTTGATATTTTATTTATAAATTATATAGGTAAAGGCCCTTAGGGGCAATTTGGTCTAATTAAGAAACTAGCATTTTAATTTTAAAGATGGGCTTGTAGTGTTTTAAACAGTTTTAAATTAGTTATAGGCCATTTTCTAAATCTCATTAAACAAAATTTTGATTAAGCCTAGTTCACTATTAAGCCCTTAAAAATTAATGGATATATCTGTAATTTTAGATAAAGGTTTTAAATGTTTATATCTTTAATCTTTATGATGAATCATAAACCATCTAAAAAACCATCAATTGGGGCTTAAAATTAGTGAGTTATGATCTTCCAAAAATCAAACCCCCGTGCCTTAATATCTTTTTTTATTTAAATATTCTTCCAAATTTCATCAATTTTAAGAAAATTACAAGTTTATCCTTTACAAGACCAAAGTGAGGTTGGTTACTACCATTTATCCCTTTCATATTCCAATGATCAAAACATATCAATTAGGATTATTTGTTGCCCATTTAGCCCTTTGATTAAGCCTAAATATTAATTTAGCCTTAAATTTCAAAATTGCCCTTTTTGCCCCTAAGGCTCTAATACCCTATAATTCATTAAATTAAACTTAAATGACTTGAAAATTCTATGTTACCCGACTCATGGATTAATTAGAATATCATAAGAGAAAATGTGATTTTTTCAGAATTTATTTAATTTTTAATTATTTTTAATGCAAAAATAGGGATTTTCAATGAAAATTTAATAACTCAACCAAAATAAAACTTATATCCTTAAGATTTAAACCAAACTTTTATTTTTCCTAGAATCCTCTGACCACAATGAATTTACCAAAACATGTTTTGCATTTTTCTGATGAGTATTTTCATTATTATAATTTTTATACCAAAATAAGGACCATTAACTTGAAAATTAGATATCTCTAGTTAGAGAATCCCCCTTACCTTAGAAAAATCAAGGGAGATACCTAACAACAGATGTATCAAAAGCCCCATGGTCCCATGCCATGGTCAAATGTCTGGGTAAATGTAGAATTCAAATAAGAAAAATACTATTTAATTAATTAAAAATAATACATGCATAAAAAAATATAAAACCATTTCTATATTGTTCTTCTCTATTTATAGAGCAAGTGGGTTATTTTATTTTATTTTTGTGGTTTTTCTACAAAAAGATATGCATTTTTGAAATTCTAGCTATTAAATAAAAAAAAATCCTTTTTTCTACTTAAGTGACGCGGTGCTGACTGGATTCTCATACGCGTCGAACAGACGTGTGTCACCGTGGGATTGGGTGTCGCATTCTAAGTTAGCCCGCCTTTTCAAACCATTCATTCGTCCGGCACAATCAGAGCCCTCCATTTGATACACGCTCGATCGCACGGTCCTCGTCCCAACTGGTTCAACCCGAGAGCCGTCCACCTTCAAACCTTAATATCTCTCTCGATACTCAACTAAATTAAGTGAGGTTTATTCCTATCGACTCATCTTGACTAGGAGAACATATTCATAGAGTTGATTAAGTCTTAAATCGAGTCTATGAGCATAGAGAATTAAATGAAGCTCAATTTAAGGAGAGAGTTTAATACCTTTGCCTAAGAGGTGTGGGCTTGATTGGGTGCTTCCAAAAGCTTGGCTTGAGTATAAAGAGCTCCTAGATGAAGCCTCAAGCCATGGTGAAATGCCCATATATGATTTTAACCATGGCCGATTTAGGGGTTCGATCAAAGTCCACCCTAGGGTGATCTGGTGATGGGGATTTTGTGGGGGATCTTCCTCTCTCACTCAGAGGATGGTGTGAGTGCAATTAATTTGACTTTGGTGGAGTATAAGGGGATTTCTTGTTTCTGGCTTGATTTTGAGCTCCAAAATTGAGCTCAGGCAGTGGGTTTAAGGGCTTAAGGATGGTTGGATTGAACTTTGTGGGTCTTAAAGAAGCTCTGGGATCAATTTGGTAGTCTCCCAAAGGAATTTCAAGCTCTCTCCCCTTGGTTGTGGAGGGTGAGTTTAAATAGAGAAGGAAGTAGAGGCTATCAAGGGCAATTGGTGGGTGTCATAAGTTGCTTTTGTGGAGGGCGGAAGTGTGCAAAATTCCAATTGGGATTAGGCAGCTTGGATGGGTTTAATTTTGGGTTAAACAAGGGGGAGCTTTTGGATTTTTCGGCGGTCAAGGTGGTCGGCCAGCCAGAGAGAGTTCACCATGTAGCTCAAGGAGGTCAGGGCTTGGGTTTGGTGAAGTCAATTGGGGTTGGCCATGTGTAAAGTTCTTGGATTAAAGAGGAATGGGGGAAGGGTCATTTTGGGTCAAATTGGGTCAAGTCATGGTTTGGGGCTGGGTTCACTCACTAAGGATGGTTCAGATGCTGAGGGAAATCAGATCATTCAGCTTAATCATCATGGTGAGGTCTTTATCCAAGTGATTTTCCATAAGCATGAGGTTTGGGTGTTTCATGAAGTGGGTTAAAAAGGATCTTATGGATATTTAAAAGTGGCTTAGCCTCTTGCCATTAATAGCTTGATGAGGTGGTCATGTGCGGAAACTTGAAATTAAATTAATAATAAATATACAATGTAACCCAAACAATAATTTAACTTTAATGAAAATAATTTATCTTTATAGCCTCTTTTAAACTCCCAATTCTCTTCTACATATAACGCAAGTGTACGTATCGTTCAAGTAATACAGGGCTCTAATGGAGTCCTAGATATCAATCCCACAGGGAAGTTGGAAATATATATAAGCTAGCTATTAATATTCTATTCTTAAATTAAAATACAAATAAAAACAAAAAAGTACGAAGTTCAAAGTTAAACTACTCAAGTGAAATGCTACTAAATATGCATATGTACAACTACAACAGTTAAGTTAAATTAGATGCTAAACTTTCAAAAGTAAAATTGCTGAAATAAAATAAAGGTTTTTGTTGACAAAAAAGTTCAAGTATGAGAAAACAACCTTCCCCTTTAAAATGAAAATATGGCTTGTGAAGAAATTGAAATCATTTGAAAAATATATTTAAAAACTGTTTTGTGTCAAATAGGAACAATCCTATTTCTACCCTCTTTCGAGCTCTATAAAGAACATTGACTAATCCAGAGTTTGGTCCCTAATTTTGTGGTTAGGCTGGGAGGATACCAGCTGTCACTGTAGAGCTCCCACTTCTCGCTCACCTGAGGGCTAACATGCTCGCATTAGTTTCCAATCAAATGAACCAAATTGATTATTCTAATCTGTCACCTTAAAATCTTCCAATTCTACATCCAACAAAGTATATTTCCCTATTTATTTGCACCCAATCCCATGGATGACATACTCTCCCAGGAAATCAAAAGTGATTCTCCCTTTGTTGTAGAAATCATATCCCCTTTCTAGAACATATATTTCTCAACATATTTTAACAATGCAATTGGTCAGATCGAAAAGTAAATGAAGATTGAAGTTCAAATCATCATAAATTATCGACATTTAAAATTGTAGAGAACAAAATCAATTCTTCAAAAAATCATTTATTCAAAGTAGGAAGAAGGATAAAGAAAACTAGTCAGAATTCATGAGATGGATACAATAAAACACGGACTTCATATATAAAAAATAAGTTTACAAAGAAAAGAAATAAAAAATACAAATTATCTCACAATCCTTCCCATAAAAATCCCTAGATGTTCACTCCAAAGCTTTCCTCTCTTTACAAGCACTCTCAATTCTCTCTTAGAAGTGTAATGAAGAAGAAATCTCTCACCTCTTACAAGCACTCTCAATTCTCTCTTAGAAGTGTAATGAAGAAGAAATCTCTCACCTTCCCTCACCTCTTACAACCCTATAAGACAATCTCTAAGCCCTTGATTTTCTCTCTCTCTCTCTCCCTCTTGGTTCTCACACCACCTATCATTTTTCGCCCCCCCTTGAAGTTCTTCTCCCACTTGATTTTATTTTAGGCTGCCTCCTCTGAAAAGAATTTCAATTTCCCTCCAAAATTTAAAAGTCAAACCTTTGAATTCAAAAGATGTGCCTCTTTGATCCAAGAGTCAAATCTCTTCAAATTAGAACCTTCTAAAGTGTCTAGATGCAATGAATCACTCCATGGAGAGTTTAGAGCAAATTCCCCTTTGAAAAATCACGCAAAATTTGCCACGAACCGCTTAATTTTAAAAAGTTGCATCTGGCGCATCATGCGCCAGCGCTCTGGATTTTGGCGCATCATGCGCCAAACCCCAAAATTGGCTGTTTTTGCTCCAAATTTTGCTCCTTTTGTCATTTTTGCTCAAAATGCCTAAAAATTGTATACCTGCAACAAAAACACAAAAATACCTTTCTTAAAATTGCAATATCACCAAAAATAGACATAAAAAGGGTACTTAAAACAATATGTTATTTTTGTGTATGAAAATCCTTCAAACTTAAATGTTACTTGTCCTCAAGTGACACTTTTATTACCTAAAAGCATATGACTTTAGGATATAGATTAACTTATCTCTTCTATACTTTAGTTCCATAAATAGAATAACAAAAATTAAGAAAAACCTTTAATAACTTATATTCAAACTCCAAGTCTAGGAATATTTAGTAATCAAATTTAAAGATTTCTAAATCTCTATTCATTTCAAGAAGAATTACAATTTTCTTTGCTAAGAACATTTAGACTATTCATATGAAAAAGAACTTCATGAAAACTTTACTAGGAATGCTACTAATACTTCAATACAAGTTTAGAAAGTGTAATAAAGCTCCTTCCTTAAGTTGATTCAGGTGAAGCCAATTTTTTATTAAACATCTCCTCAAGCTTCTCCTCACCCATTTTTTTCTTTTCCTTTTCTTTTTCTTTTCTTTTTCTTTTAGGATCTTTTTAATCCCCTTTTTTTCTTTTTTCTTTTTCAGTGAGGAAACTATATCTGGATAATCTTTAATAGTTTTGAACTTCACTATCCTCTTCTTAAAGTTAAAACTCCACACCTCTCCTTACTTAATAAAGTCATACTATTTTATGATTTTTCATAAAGCCTCATTTCTTTCTTCTTACATGAAACTATAAAATTCTTAACACTTCAAAAATATAATTTTCCTTCACTTAGAATAGAAAAACATAGTCTTATCCTATCATACCAAATATCTTTAACTTTAGAATTGATATTTATTATTAAAAACTTTTTACCTAAATTTAATATAATATTTATAAACATAAGTATAGTCATTTAAAGTTAAATCTTGATATCTCGGACCATGTTAAATTAATTTTTTTTAAAAATATAGTTACTTAAGGACAAATAAAATTTAGTTTTCTCCATTTCAAAAGAAAATTTTTCCCCCAAACTTAAATTTTTAAATGATTTTAAAAATATTTTAGTACAAAATTTTAGTTGGTGAAGAAAAAGAGTAAACACATAAAAAATAAAAACTAACATGTAGAAGATTTATGAACATGAAATTGGTTCTGTATACTGCAAATACTAATTGTAAAACTACATGTAGGCTTTAAAGCATTAAATAAACATAAAAGATTCTAAAATATTTTCTGGGAATTAAAATAGAAATACTAAAACTGAAAAAAAATGAAAATACTACACATTCAACAAGTTCAAATAAAAGTGCAACACCGTACAAACAAATATATAAACAACACATAATATCAAATCAAACTTAAACTAAATTATCAATTCTCATCTCCTTCCACATCATCATCATCATCATCATCTTCTTCTTCTTCTGTTGCCCCTTCATCTTCATCATAAATGGGAGCATAAGGAGCAAAGCTAGGGCATGCAGGAAAGTTCACATTAGGTTCACCCATGAAGTGTCTAACCATAGCATTTTGAAAATCAATATCATGCTGAACTCTTCTCTGCTGATATTTATCATTATATACATTCCTTGCTTCTATCTCGCCCAACTGAGTCTGTATATTAATGATATCATATTGTTGAATCATGAGTGGGTCCATAATACCTTCCAATGATGCAGAACTAGAAGTAGATGTCTTTGCAGCAGATGTAGAAGGCCTGCCCCTTTTTCCACTTCTAGACTCAACAAACGATTCTACACTTTGAATAATTTGCCTCCCAATCAAATTTTGAGGCTGTAATCTCTCTTCATTTCTATGGGATTCAACTCCTGATTGTTCACATAAAAGGAAAATTAGGTCAGGATATCCCAAGCCTCCAGCAGTAGCACTATTTTTGTTCATTTTTCTCTGTTTTATTTAAGGAGTCGCTAGCCTGTCGATCATCATATACTTCCCTTATTCGAATAAATATCCCTCTCAAATCATATCAGTGATTTGAAGAGGATAGAAACCAAATAAGAAGGGATATACGACAAAGTGACAAATAAGAGAAAACACAAAATGTGGAGAGCCTATGTACGGTAAATCTCGCAAGCATAGGTTAAGTGTGTCCACCCAAACAGTATCAGGTGAAAGCACCTTAAACTGATATTCTTGAAAGAATACCTACGTAGACTACCCATAATCAGATAGGCAGGTGTTGGTGCCTATTATGGGGTCAAGAGCACTCTCAAGAGGACGTATCTCACTTGGTTAATTACATCTTGGGGGATACCTAAGAATACTCTCGATAAAAGAAGTTTCGCTTGAATTATCATGAACTGGGGAGATAGGTACTCAAAGGAAGGTTATTTTGTGTGGGAACAGTCCTGATGCTTCAAAGCTCACGCTAAGCTATAGGGCATAGAGTGAGTCATCTCACAGCCTGAATGGGTAGAGGCTCATCGGCACACAGAATGCACGAAATAACCTAAATCATCTTCACGGAGATAACCCAATACGTCAAAAACGTCTGGGCCAAAGGGCAGAGGATAAATCATCGTATCCTAAATGGGCGGTAGCTCATCGGCATCGGGCCGTCAAGGTTATATCAACAAATTCAAGGAGTGATAGGGCTCAACAAAAGGAATGTAGAGTAATCCTAGAAGGTAGAGGTAACTGGGTCAGGATACCACAAACTCGTCATCCATAGCTATTAGGACCCTAAGTCTACCTGGTCGTGAAGGTAGTCGACCCAACACATCCTGAGATCCCCGGCTAGCAATCCGTGAATTGCGTCATCCATGGGAACCTTGGTAGCCCTAAGGTCAAAGAAAGAAAACTCTATCCTATGAATACAAGCTAGAGCTCCAAGAGTTGGGACTTATACCTGCCGAAGTGGTAAGGATGCCTCAAGAAATAAAGAGAAGTGAAGGTTCAACTACACATTGACCTGACTTTTGGTTGAGGTCTAGTCTTTCTCTTTAGTAACATAGGGTATAGCTATAAGACTTTCCTATTGACTATTTTTAGAGAACTAGAGAAAGGCACCCTCACCATTAGAAATTCTAAACTGTTCTTTACTTAACTTGAAGTTCCACATATTGGTCCTAACCTCTAGCACTTAGTAGGTGGGTTCATTATGGGGGAGCTCAAGGAGAGTTCCTATAAGGCTATTTGACCTTAGGGTTGACCTTGGGTGTTGGTCTAGAGCTAAGGCACTCACTTCACTCACAATCACTCACTACTCTAAACCAAGAATTTCCTCACTTTGGTCCCTTGAGCCTTTGGAAAACTCATGTAGATGGTCCCCTAAACCTACTAACCCTAGGCTAGGGTTTAGCTAAGACCAGTACATAGTGGAACCAAATGGGGTTTCCATTGGTCCATGACTTACTTTTGGTGGTTAGTTCCCCAATTTTATCCAAAATACTTAGCCTACCCTTTTGCCCCTAAACTTTCCCAAATTACTTAAGTACCCTTGAAACCCTAAATTTGGTCAAAATTTCCAAATTTATCCAAATAACCCAAACTTATTTAAAAATTATTTCAAACCTTTTAAAAACTCCCAAATTACCCAAAATCACCAAAAACTGCCAAATTACCAAAATGCTCCTCATTGGCCCAAAAATTCAAAGATTCTAAAAAATCCCCAGAAATTCCCAAAATATGCCAAATATTCCCAATTTTTTTCTCAACTACCACATGACCCAATTTGACCAATTTGATTATCTTTGACCAAGAACCCCAAATTTACCTTTAAAGGCCCAAATTTCCTCAAATTCAACTCAAATGTCCATCATTTTGATCCCAATCTCCCCAAATTTCAATCTCAAACTCAAATTCACCATCAATGTGACCAAAATAAACCAAATCCAAGCTCAATTGGCCAATGCTTTGAGCCTATTTTTTATTTAGGTCCCCAATTTTGGACACATGACCTAATCTCACCAAATTGAATCCATAGCCCCCTCAATTGGCCATGTTTTATGTTGAAAACTCTTTATAACATTCCTACACATCAAAATTGACCATCGCTTTGGTGAAACCTCAATTTCACTTAATTTCAACTTAAGTCCAAAAATCCCCAAATTTACCCCAAATTGGCTATGCCCCAAATTCAATCAAATTGAATGCCTTAGCCCCCAAATTGGCACCCAATTCATGTTAAAAAATCTTCATGGCATTCCTATTGACCATTCTCAACAATCAATTTGGACTTAGCCCAAGACTAGCCTAATCTAGTCCCAAGGTTACCCGACATGCCCAAAATGACCAATTTCCAAATTCCTTCAAATTGACCCTCCAATTGAACTCAAAATCCTTTCAATCCTTCACCAAAATTGTTCATTACAATCATCTGCATCAAGTGCATCAATCAATTGGGCTCAAGGACATGGCTAGCCTAACCTAAACCCAAGTTTTGGTGATTTGCACCCAATTGGACCCATGCACTAAATGTAGCCTAACCACCCCAAAGCCATCAAATTAATGACTCCACGGCCATTAGTTGGACCCTAAGACTGAGCTAAAACTCTCCTAACCACCTAAGCTAAGCCATGGACCAATGGTCCCTTAAATCAAGGAAATTCATGCCATAACTGCTTAAGCTTAAGATTCTTTTTACCAAAATTAAACCCAAGCCCATTAAATTGTTGTGACATATTCCCATTGGTTCCCTGAACTCCTAGCCACCTCCCCCTGCCATGGCTAGCCCACCTAGTAACCGGAGAAGCCAAAACTGAGGGCCACCTCCTCTTGGGCTTCACCAAAATCAAACCTAGAGGCTACCTCATTCAAATCAAATGTTGGAGCCTCACTTCCCTCCATATAGGCAACACTTTGCACCCCCTCAATTGACCCACAGAGCCACCCATTGGCCATTTTTATAAATAGCTCACCTCCACGACCATGGAAGGAGGGCTGAAATTTTCTTATAGAGAGCTTCCCAAATCACTCACTGAGCTTCTTTGAGACCTCCTCAATGTAATCCAACCATCTTCCCCCACTGATTCCCACTGTGGAAACCCAATTTTGAGTTCAAATTTCTATTTAAAACCAGGACAAAGCTCATTACACTCCCACAGTCCACCAAACTTCAATTACTTGTACCCACACCTTTACAACACTGAAAGAAGACAAAGGCCCATCAACACCTGAAATCAAGCTTGGTCGAATTCATATCGAGAACTTACACTATAGCAAGAGGCTCAATCCCTAGCCTTTTTTGTCTCCAACGAATGTGTCAAGCATCTCTGATTGAAGCTTCCCTTCTCAGAGCAAATGTATCGAACTCCTCATCCCAAGCCTATTTAGATTCTCCATTTAATTTGAGTTGATTTCATGGCATCTTAATTGTATGAATATGTTCCTCTAGTCTAGACGAGCATTTTAAAAAAAATTCACTTAATATGGTTGAGAAATGAGGGAGATATCAACCCTTAAAGATGGACAGTTCTCGGGCTAGGCTATCGAGGACGATGACAGAGCGTTGTTCGATCAAGCATGTATCAGATGGACGGTCAAGATGAAGCCGATCATCGCTTAGAGAGATAAACCACGTGTCGAGTCAGCGCTAAAGTGGATGGCAGCGTCGAACAGGTGCGCGTCGTGTGGAGCTTCGGAGCTGCCTAGGATGATGTGGCTCCGCGCCTTTAAATAGATAAATAGGGATTTTAAAAATTCAAAAAATGGCAAAAATCCATATCTTGGTGTAGAAAAATCACAAAAATAAAATAAAAATACCCTCTTGCTCACTGAATAGAGGAGAACAATGTGGATTAAATTTTGTGTCCATTTGATGCATATTTTATTTTTAATTAATTAAACACTGTTTTGAGTCTTTTGATTCTTCATGCATATAGGCATTTCACCATGGCTTGAAATTTTGACATGTTGTAGCCTCTGTCAAAGGAAACATTTCCTGATTTTTCAAAAGTCAGAGAATACCTCTAGACAGAGATTGATATTTTTTAAATTTATGTACATTATTTGCTTAAATTAATCATAATAATCAACGTGTTGTTTAAAAAAATCAAGAAAATTTTGGTAGATTCACTATGATAAGAGAACCCTTAGAAAAATTTCTCATGAGTCAAGTCATTCAAAATAAACCTAATTTTCCTAAACCCTAAATCACTAAGATAATTATTTTTGAAAAAATACAAACATCAAAATGACTTGATTTTTAATTTGAACTCTTGTCTAAGATCTAGAGAACTCCCCATAAAAATTTCAAAACATTTTAAGTCCATTTGATGACCTAAATTCATTTTCCAAATTAAATATCTCTTTTGAAACTAAAATGATTTCTAATGATCAAAATATAATTCAAAAAATTATGAAAACTTGTTTTTTGAGTTTTCTGTGATCAGGAGAATTTTATAAAAATAAAATGGAGTTCAAAATAAAAACTTCATTTTTAGCATATTTTTAAATATTTAAAATAATTAAAAATTCATAAAAATCACAAAAGTAATAAAATTTATGGGAATGTTCTAAATTGTTTTCAAAGCATTTATAAGCAATTGGAATATTTTTTTCATATTTTCTAAATAAAGATATTGTATTTTGAAGCTTAAGATAATTTTTAAAGGCTAAAAAATGGATTTCCACTAAAGTAATTCCAATAAATCAAATAAAATGAGAAAAATATAAAATTTGCTTGTTTCGATTTTTTGACCTCAGGGAGATTTTTCAAAAATGTAAAACTTAATTTTCCATATTTAAAATATTTTATATTTTATAAATGCCCCAAAAATTAAAATAATTCTAATAATTCAAATAAAATTCAAAAAATCATGAAATTTTTTCAAATGGCTCTCTAATCTAAGAATACCTCCAGGAATTTTCTTTGAAAAATCCCATTTTTGCATGAAAATAATTATATAAATTAAATTAAATTTTTAAAAATCACATTTTCTCTCCTCATTTGTTAGCTGACCGATGAGTGAGGTGGGATAAAAATTTCAAAGTCATTTGATTTAAATTTGACAAATTATGAAGTGTTAGAGCCTTAGAGGCAAAAGTGTAATTTTAAGAATTTGGCCTTAATTAACATTTAGGCTTAATTCAAGGATGGCAATGGGCAACCTATGATCTTAATTAACTTGTTTGGATGATTGAAATTAGAAAGGGGATTAATTGGTAGAAACCAACCTCACTTTCCTAATTAAAAATCCAAATTAATAAATTTCTAAATTAGTAAAATTTGGAAGTTTATTAAAATTAAATGAACCTGGGATTTAAGGGTACGACTTTTGAGGTCAATAATTAATCAATTTAATACCCTTATTTGATGTTCAAATGAAATTCAATCATGATCACCTAAAATTTAACATTTTCAAATTAATTAAGACATTCACTTAGGTCTTAAGGGCTTTGTAATGGTCTAAGTTAAATCAAGAATGATTAAATGAGGATTAGGAAAGCAAACATAGATAAAATTTAACACCTTTTGAGACACCACAAGCCCAATTAGGATTAAAATTTGGCTAAGTGTTCCAAAAACACTAGCTTGCCCCCCTTTAAGGTTCTTCACTCGCATAATCTTCAAAATTAAATTACAAATGATAATTACCCTACTCTTAGGGATAATTAAGACATCAATGTTCATTGAGAATTAGGATGCTCATAGGGTGAATTATTAAGCAACACAATAAGTTTAAATGAGCTCGAGGCCTTTCACCAGGTAGTGAGAGGGAAGAATGGACCTGCTTCTTTTTCTTAACTTGTTTGATACCTAAGAGGTCTACTAAACTTAATGTGCTTTGCTTAGCAAAATCATCCTTAATCAAACTAATAGGGACCCACCAGGATATGACCTAGGGTTAGGTAGGTCGCCAAAACTTTATTTTCCTGTTTCATATAAAATGCCCTGACATGTATTTTGAGTTTCCGGTAGTGGAATGAGAAGACTCACCAGGTACGCTTTTACAGTTTATAGCGCCGTCTTTCTTATACTTTCATACTGTACTTTTGATGTTAATACAAACCTGCATGCTAAATAACAATGCCACCATGCATGAAAAATAAAACTATCAGGATAGCCACAAAACCAAAACCAAAACAAAAGTTAAAATCAACCAAGATAAAATTCACCGCCACAACATTCAAAATATGTAATAACTCAAAATTTGATCACAAACATCACACAAAACGACAATTGCAACTAAATTAAGACGTCTCTATCGGATGATCAAGAACCCTCAAAGGAGGTAACCTACGGTTGCTAACAAGGTTTCCCACGGTCTAAATGAAATTATGAAACTCATTAAGTTGAGTTTAGTAAATTCATTTGAACTAAGTGAATATAATAGAAAATAGTGGTACCGGAACGAGGGAACCGTGGAATCTTAACCGGTGTCGCTCTAATCAACTTTAACATGCCCCATAAAATTTAAATAACTTCAACCATAGGGCCATCTGATTTGACATCATAATTGGACTTCCTAGAAAACTTAAACTCATCACAGCAAGGAGCTTGGAGCTAGCATGGTGGGCAACACGACCATCTTCAACAACAAAACCAATCTTCCCTAGCTAAACCAACTTCTTTCCTTAGAATTAAACAACCAAGCCATAGGATTCCGAGGTTGTTTGCTTATGCAACATAAATCCTCACCTCATCTTTAGGTCTTTGTGCAACCATGTCGTACAATATAAGCCCTAACTCGTCTATGATTCCGAGGTTGTCGTTTGTCACGACCTAAACCCTCACATCTTCCAGGATACTTTTGTGATTGTATCACACAAATGTAAGCCCTAAATTAACAAAATTGGCCGAATGAAACACTTAAATTTTTCTCCTCAAAACTGAAGCCAAACAATAGGATAGACCGGGAAGTCACCAGGGTTCTCCTCTGGATCCATGACATCCCCTAGTTCTTCCTCCTCTGGATTATACAATAAATGTTCCAAGTTTGAACTATTCCCCTTTGTACACCACTTTGTCCAATTTCGTTGAAAAGTTCTATCCTTTTGACCTCCTTGAAGATAATTTTTCCTGGTTTTTTTCGAGAGTTTTCTTATATGACTTCGGTCATTTAAGATGTAATTAACTACAGGGGCTTGCCCTTATAGGAAGCTTTTCTCGAACCCAGCTTAATATAAACCCTATTTAATTTTTCATATTAAATGGAGGAAGTTGTCGGCAAATAAAACTATTTCGTCGGATGTCATATCATATTAAATAGGGGAACTTGTCGGCAAATACAAAGGTTTCGCAGACCAAACAGACGTCATATATCTTTAGTTTATTTGATCGAGCCTCATCCTCAAGTCTTGTGTTTATCCTTCGGGATAGATATAGGAGTTTATTTGATCGAGCCTCATCCTCAAGTCTTGTGTTTATCCTTTGGGATAGATACAGGATCCTATTTGATCGAGCCTCATCCTCAAGTCTTGTGTTTATCCTTCGGGATAGATATAGGATTTGAAGTACAATGCTATGATCGAGCCTCATCCTCAAGTCTTGTGTTTATCCTTCGGGATAGATACATGATTTGAGGTAAAGAACTCTTTCATTTAAATTATGAAAATATGGGGTCAGTTTGATTTTAATATTTTTCTAAACTTAAAGCTATATGTAAATTAAACGTTCTTCCGAAGCGGGAGACGGGATTTTAATTCCGATGATCGACAGCTTCCTACGGGCAACTCCTTAACCAAAGTAGTGTCGACAGCTTCTGGCGACTCCACTGGAGATGAGCTTTTCTCTCCATTTAAACAATAAAAAAGTATCTTCATACATCGGTAATGCGTCCATGTCCCTTATGAACCAAAATTACCCTTTTTCCATTGGCATGCTTTACCCATTTCTGCCTTCGGAAAGTACGGTCAACTCTTTGGACTTCAGGACTACCTGTTCAATCACCTTTGAATAGAGGGGTTCAGAAGGCCATTAAGGACTCTTTAAATCTTCATGTGGGGTCGAAACCCAATAGGTGTGTTGGTGGACTAAATTCCACCTGGGCATTATGCCTTAATTAATTAATCCTACTACTAAAGTTTCTAATGTGAAGTTTAACATATAAGAAAGCATTATTCTCCTTGTCAAGAAATTTAAGTGAATGAATAAATTGAATCAGTTCAAGTTGTATTGTGCCAAATAGGAGAATACCTATTCTTTACCCTTTGAACCAGGCATAAAGAAGATTGACTAATCCTATACTTGGTTACTGAATTTGCGGCTAGGCTGGGAGGATACCGGCTCTCACTTCGGAGCTCTTACGTTTCCCTCGCCTGAGGGCTAACATCTACACTTCAGCACCCAAACGATAGAACAGAATTGAGGATTTTAGTCTGTCACTCTAAAATCTCCAATTCTATGCCTGATAATTTTTATTTCCCTATTTATTTGCACACATCCCTAAATCTTGGATGTAATCTTCATTTTAGTTGTAAAACTCAACATATTTTAACAAATCAATTGACCAGATTGAAAGCAAATTAAGATTGAAGTGAAAAGATCATCACAACTTCTTTAACATTCTCATGGCACAACAAATTCAAATCACAATTTCACAAATCTCAAAACAAGGAGAAAGATAGAGAAAACTACTCAGAACTCATGGAGAAGATACCAAAAAACTTGTAATTTATATATAAAAGCAAAGTCATACAAACTTCAATAAGTAAATACCACTTATCTCTAATTTCTCCCTAAGCAAACTCCTCAAAGTTCCTCTGAATATCTTCCTTTCTTTACAACACACAAAATTCTCCTTCAAAGCGGCAAGGAGGAACAAATCTCTCACTTTCCTTTCACTCTTATAATCTCTCAAAGAATTCCTCACAATACTAACCACTCTCTACACTCTAATGGGCACCACAAACAACAAAGACTCAGAGGACCCCCCGCAGACACCTCTTTTTCGGCCTCAAAATGTTTCTTTTAAAGTTGTCGAAGAGTTTTCAAGAGGTTCCCAAGCGTCCCTTCAAAAATCATCCACATTCAATGCATATGTTGAGAGAACCAACGTGCTCGCCGTTGGCGGCCTTGATGGCACCGTCGGTGGCCTTCTAGAATATTTAATTCTAGACTCTCGGGAAAAACTCACCGTCGGCGGCGTCGAGCTCGCCGCTGGCGCCCAAGATCAAATCTTCATAATTTGGTCTTATTTTGCTCCAAATTTGCTCCTTTTTGCATCTTTTTGCTCCAATGACCATAATTCAACATACCTGTAACAAAACATGAAAAATACCTTTCTTTAAAGTGCAATATCACCAAATCAGTGTAAAATAGGTATGAAAATTTCAACATATTTTCCTTTGGTCAAAATTCCCCAAACTTAACTATTACTTATCCTCAAGTAATTTTAGTACTACATAAAAGTTATGATCTACTGTGGTAAAGTTTTAATTCAGAAATACTATAAGTTTGATTTAAGTAAATACCATAGTGAGATTTTTCAGAAAAATTTGAAGTAATTAAATTAACTATGTAGGTACAAGACTATACCATAGTGAAATTTTTAGAAAAATTTCAAGTAATTAAATTAACTCTGTAGGTACAAGACTATCTAGTCATCAAGTTTAAGAGTTCTAATTCAAGTAATAAAATTAACTCTATAGCCACAAGATTATCTAGTCATCAAGTTTAAGAGTTCTACTTTTCTAACATTTCAAGAATGACTATATGTTGTAATATTAAGTCACTTAGAATATTCAAATGATAGGAACTTTATGGGAACACTACTAGTAAAAGATCAAATGAATTATATATTGATCAAGTTAAGTGGAATATTTAAAATGATAGGAACTTCATGGGAACACTACTAGTAAAAGATCTAATCCATAAATATAAGTTCAAGGATAGGAATTTCATGGGAACACTACTAGTAAAAGATCTAATCCATAAATATAAGTTCAATTGGAAACTTCATGAGAACATTACTAGTAAAAGATGCTATTCCATAAATATAAGTTCAGGAATGTATTCAGGTTTTCTGTTTAGGTAGGTCCAAGTGAAGCTAATTTTTGCTTAGGCTTCTCCTCAAGCTTCTCCTCACTTATATATATTTTCATTTGGATTGCTTTCAATCCTATATATTTTTCTTTTCCTTTCAGCGATTGTTGTCAATCATTTTTTTTCTTTTTCAAGTGAAGATTAATATATCCGCATAGCCTTTAATAATTTTGAACTTCACTTTTCTTTCCCTAAATTTGAAACTCAAAGCATTCCTTTACCTTATAAGTATTTCATAGCTTTTACATCATTGAGCCCCAATATTTTCTTCTCAGATGAATTTCTAAGATTCTTAATATTTCAAAATATAGTTTTCTTTACTTTAAATAGTTAACTATAGTCTTATTCTCTTATACTAAATATCTTAATCTACAAAATTAATTTTCCTTACAAAAATATTCTTTAAAATCTACTATAATATTTAAATATCTACAAAATATAGTTATCTGAATTAAATTCACTACAAAAAATCATATTAATAATTTTTGAAAATATTTAAATTGAGAACATATAATAGTTAATCTTTTTCTTCCCTCCCCCAAACTTAAATTTTTCAATATGAAATGATACAGGTGGAAAGAAAAATTCTAAATACAAATCATACCTCAGTACTTTAGGCATTTTCATCATTCTGAATTTTTTTTTCTTGCAGTCCCTTCTTAAAATTTTTACTTTAACTGGTCTGTAATATTAGGAGCTTTCTATACATATAAATCATTAGAGAATTTGCTGGATGAAATTTTGAAATAAGTACAAAACTAAACATTATACAAACACAATATTTCACTAACACATCACAATACTAAATAAAAATACATCAAAATGAAAAAAAAATACATCACATTACAATTTTACAAAGTACTAATCAAAGTCTATTATAACTACACATGCAAATTTCAAACTAAACACTGAACATTTATAGCAATAATTAAAAATTACTAACTGCAAACATAAAATAAAATATAGAATAAAATGAAAGTACAAACAAACATACATCTATCTCTATCATAAAATCACAAAATAAAAGTACATCAATCGCTATCATATATCAAAATCCCATACTATATCCTCGTCTCCCTGGTTAGCAAGTGGATTGGGCTGATACTGAGTATAGCAGGGGCATTCAAGAAAAGTAACCTCAGGCTCACCTCTGTAGTGTCGGGCCTGAGCTTCATAGTAAGCTATCTCGAAGTCAGAATGCCTCTATAGGTACTCACTATCATAATCATGTCTACGTTCTAATCTCCCAATTCTTTCAGTTATTTTCTTTATAATCTTCTGCTGCAAGGTTAACTCATTCATTAAATCATGAAGGGTAGGAAAACTAGAGGAAGGAAGGTCATAACTTGTAGAGGGGATATCTCTACTAGTAGAAGGTTCTTACTCCTACTCCCAGATCTCCACCTTTCATGGGATTCATATGTCTTTAAATTAGCTTTACTAATGGGTTTCATAGGGTAAACCCATTCTTCACCATCTCCAGCTTCAACTCCAGAAAGTTGGCAAAGTGCATAAATAAGGCCAGGATGTCCCAAACTTCCACTTGATTCACTCCTTGTCGTGGTCAAATCTATTGAATTAAGTAGCCTAAGTCTCGGGAAAAATCCGTCATCGGCGGCGTTGATAGCACCGTCTGTGAGATTTTTAAAATTTGTTCAATTTCCAGATTTTTGCAATTTTGATCTATTTTAATCCTCGTCAACATTCGTTCAATAATTCTAGACATAAGTTTTAAGTGATTAAATGATGTACTAACACAAATAAACATTCACAACACAACACATCACAATTATATATAAAATACAAGGGTTACAATACACGTTACACAACACACATAAGTTTGGTATTTTCTCAACCTTAATACATCAATTAAGCATCACAATCCAAGCGACAACACTCTAAACGCTGAAAAAAACATTTTATGCTCAATTTCAACTATAACTGAGATCTAAAAGAAAAATTTGAAAGTAAAGCAAACACATAAGTTCAAATCAAATCACACATATAGGCATATAGGTAGTAAAGTAAATCTACTACTCCTCCAATTCAGTGATTGTTTCTCCTCTGATATCGCCCATCGATTGAACATGAACAAAGAGGTTATAGAAAAGTCGATGTGGGAATTCTTCATTAGAGTCCTCTTATATCTATCTCATCTCTCTCATCAGTCGTACAAACTTCCTTCGATATGTCCAGAGTGATCAAAATGCTCTTTCATCCTTCAGTCTAGATGATAAAAAATTTTAGAGATGTTGTTTATTATATTCATAATGGTTTGTACCTCTTTCTCCAGTTTCTTAATTCTGTGCAGGATCACTAGTGTCTTGTCTGGAATCAGAGGCTGAATAGGTAGTGAATTCTGAGACGATTGATCCATAATAATAGTCATATTATTCTCATCTTCATTGGCTGGGAACTTCTCGGTTAGGTCTAAAGGCTTTTAAGGTAGAAGTACCTTTTCTCATTTCTCATAAGATACTTGGAACCGACTGTAGAGTAAGAAAATTGTTGAAGGATGCCCAAGCCCATAAGTTGATCCATGAACGATCAGGCCCAAAATAGACTTCACAATTTTCAATCCAATATCAATCGGCAGTCCCATTTGAATACAATAATTCAAAATAGCACTTTCTTTAGTAACTTTATCAATCTTCATTATCAATAATAGTTTTGTAGAAATGAAGAAGTGCTAGTGTTTAGAAATGAGATTTAGAAATGAAGATGTTCCTCTGAATCTCTTCCTCTCTATATAGCACACAGAATTCTCCTTCGAAGCGGCAAGGAGGAAGAAATCTCTCACTTTCCTTCCACTCTTACAATCTCTCAAAGAATTCCTCACAATGCTAACCCTAAATTACACTCTCTACACTTTAATGGACACACGTGGACACCCCCCTCTCGGCCTCCAAATTGTTTCTTTTAAAGTTGTAGAAGAGTTTTCAAGAGTTGCCCAAGCGTCCCTTTAAAAATTATCCACATTCAATGCATCTGTTAAGAGAACTGATGTGCTCGCCATCGGCGGCCTTCTAGAATATTTAATTTTGGACTCTCGGGAAAAATCCATCGTCGGCGCCCAATATCAAATCTTCATATTTTGGTCCTTTTGGCTCCAAATTCGCTCCTTTTTGCATCTTTTTGCTCCAATGACCATAATTTAACATTCCTGCAACAAAACATCAAAAATACCTTTCTTTAAAGTACAATAAATTCAAAATCAGTGTAAAATAGGTATGAAAATCTCAACATATTTTCCTTTGGTCATCCTGCCACCAAGGAAAAAGAAATAATGATTTTTGAGGATCCAACTGAAGGATTAGTGATATCGACTTTATATATGCTTAAAAATACATGTATTTAATACTGCTACTAGAAGATTTAATTCCTTAGCAAAGGCAAAAACTTAATAACAGTTATAGATTCGATAAAGATGTATGTATAAAATATTCAATAATTGTGAAGTCACACTTATCAACAAACTTAATAACAGTTATAGATTCGATAAAGATGGATGTATAAAATATTCAATAATTGTAAAATCACACTTATCAACGCAAGTATACGTATCGTAAAAATATAACTATTTAATACTGCTGCTAAAAGATTTAATTCCTCAGCAACGACACCAAAACTTAATAATGGTTATAGATTCGATAAAGATGTATATATATAATATTCAATAATGGTAAAGTCACACTTATCAATCCAAGTATACGTATCGCTCAAGTAATATAGGGCTATAATGGAATTCTAGATATCGATCCCACAGGGAGTAATATTAGAAGCTACGAACTCAGATTTTAGAAAATCACTACTTAATCACAACAATATAATTCAAATTGCTTATCTGTCACTAATAGGCAATTGAAATAAATATGTAATTTTAATAACTCTTAAATAACTAATTCTACTAAATAAGTTTTTAATGTGAAATTTAATATATAAGAAAGCCTCCTTCTCCTTGTCAAGAAATTATAGTGAATGGATAAAGTGAATCATTTCAAACTGTATTGTGCCAAATAGGAGCATACTTATTCTTTACCCTTTAGTCCAGGCATAAAAAACATTGACTAATCCTACGTTTGTTTACTGAATTTGCGACTAGGCTGGGAGGATACCGGCTCTCACTTCGGAGCTGCCACGTTCCCCTCGCCTGAGGGCTAACATCTACACTTCAGTACCAAAATGATAGGACCGAATTGGGGATTTTAGTCTGTCACTCTAAAATCTCCAATTCTACACCCAATAATTTTATTTCCATATTTATTTGCTCCAAATTTCTAAGGGCTTTGACCTCCCTAAATCTTGGATGTAATCTTCACTTTAGTTGTAAAACTCAACATATTTTATCAAATTAATTAGCCAGTTTGAAAATAAATTAAGATCGAAGTGAAAATATCATCACCACTTCTTTAACATTTTCATGGCTCAACCAATTCAAATCACCATTTCACAAAATCTCATGACAAGGAGAAAGACAGAGAAAACTACTCAGAACTCATGGGGAAGACACAACAAAATTTGGAATTCATATATAAAAGGTCATACAAACTACAATAAGTAAATAACACTTATCTCTAATTTCTCCCCAAGAAAACTCCTCAAAGTTCTTCTAAATCTCTTCTTTCTATTTCTCTCCAAGAAAACTCCTCGAAGTTCCTCTGAATCTCTTCCTTTCCTTACAACACACATTTCCTCTTCAAAGCAGCAAGGAGGAAGAAATCTCTCACTTTCCCTCCACTCTTACAATCTCTTTCTCCCCAAGAACTCTCCTCGAAGTTCCTCTGAATCTCTTCCTTTCTTTACAGCACACAGAATTTTCTTCAAAGCGGCAAGGAGGAAGAAATCTCTCACTTTCCCTCCACTCTTACAATCTCTCAAAAAATTCCTCACAATTAGACTCTCTACATACTATTGGAACCTCTCTAACCTCCAAGACCTCCAGGTCCTCTTTAATTTTTGGCCAAAATCTTCTTTAAAAGATGTGGATGAGTTTTCCCAAGAGTTGCCTAAGGATCCCTCCAAAAATTGTCCACATTCAATGCACCTTGGAAAGTAACCGCCGATCTCGCCGTCGGCGGCCTCGAGGGCACCATCTGCGGGCCTTCTAAATTATTAAATCTGGAGTCTCGGTAAATTCTCATCGTCGGTGCTGTTGGTCTCGTCGTCGGCGCCCTAGTTCAAATCTTCACATTTTGGTCCTTTTCACTCCAAATTTGCTCCTTTTTTCATCTTTTTGCTTCAACGACCCTAATTCATCATTCCTGCAACAAAACATCAAAAATACCTTTCTTTAAAGTGCAATATCATCAAAAACAGTGTAAAATAGGTATGAAAATCTCAACATATTTTTCTTGGGTCAAAATCCCCCAAACTTAACTATTACTTGTCCTCAAGTAATTTTGGTACTATATAAAAGTTATGATCTATGGTAGTAAAGTTTCAATTTAGAAATACTATAAGTTTGATCTAAGTAAATATCATAGTGAGTTTTTCAGAAAAAAATCAAGTAATTAAATTAACTCTATAACTACAAGATTATTTAGTCATCAAGTTTAAGAGTTCTAGTCTTCTATTCATTTCAAGAATGACTATATGTTGTAATATTAAGTCACTTAGAATATTCAAATGATAGGAACTTCATGAGAACACTACTAGTAAAAGATATAATCCATAAATATAAGTTCAGGAATGTATTTAGGTTTTCCTATTTGGTAGGTCCAGTGAAACCAATTTTTTATTAAGTATATCCCCAAGCTTCTCCTCACTTTTTTTTTTCTTTCTTTTCTCTTTTTCATTTGGATTGCTTTCAATCCTATATATTTTTCTTTTTTTTTTTCTTTCTTTTCTCTTTTTTCATTTGGATTGTTTTCAATCCTATATATTTTTTCTTTTCATTTCAGTTTCTTTCTTTTCTCTTTTTCATTTGGATTGCTTTGTCCTATATATTTTTCTTTTCTTTCTCAGATTTTTTTTTTCTTTTTCATTTGAATTGCTTTCAATTCTATATATTTTTCTTTTCTTTTCAGCTTTTCTTTCTTTTCTATTTTTCATTTGGATTGCTTTCAATCCTATATATTTTTCTTTTCTTTTCAGGGTTTTTTTTCTTTTTCATTTGGATTGCTTTCAATCCTATATATTTTTCTTTTCTTTTCAAGGATTAATATTTTTTTCTTTTTCATTTGGATTGCTTTCAATCCTATATATTTTTCTTTTCTTTTCAGGGATTGCCTTTCTTTTTCCTTTTTCAAGTGAGGATTACTATATCTGGATAGCCTTTAATGATTTTAAACATCACCGCTTTCAATCCTATATATTTTTCTTTTCTTTTCAGGGATTGTTTTCAATCCTTTCTTTTTTGATTTTCAAGTGAGGATTACTTTATCTGGATAGTCTTTAATGATTTTGAACATCACCTTTCTTTTCCTAAATTTGAAACTCAAAGCATTCCATTTCAAGTGAGGATTACTATATCTGGATAGCCTTTAATGATTTTGAACATCACCTTTCTTTCGCTAAATTTTAAACTCAGAGCATTCCTTTACCTGATAAATATTTCATAGCTTTTACATCATTGAGCCCCAATCTCTTCTTCTCAAATAAATTTCCAGATTCTTAATACTTTAAAATATAGTTTCCTTTAATTTAAATAGTTAATTATAGTCTTATTCTCTCATACTAAATATCTTAATCTATAAAAATAATTTTCATTACAAAAATATTCCTTTAAATATACCATAATATTTAAATATCTACAAAATATAGTTATCTGAATTAAATTCAATATATAGATCATATTAATAATTTTTGAAAATATTTAAATTGAGAACATATAATAGTTAATCTTTTTCTTTCCTCCCTAAATAATTTTTTAAAATATTGAAATAGAGGACATCTAATAGTTAATTTTTTTCTTCCCTCCAATATTTAAATAGTTATAAAAATATAGTTACCTGAATTAAATTCAATACATGAAATCATATAATTTTTGAAAATATTGAAATAGAGGACATCTAATAGTTAATCTTTTTCTTCCCTCCCCAAACATAAATTTTAAAAATATTTAAATTGAGAACATCTAATAGTTAATCTTTTTCTTCCCTCCCCCAAACTTGCATTTTTAAATATTTTGCAATTAATTCCAAATATTGAAATAGAGGACATCTAATAGTTAATCTTTTTCTTCCCTTCCCCAAACTTAAATTCAAATTGAGAACATCTAATAGTTAATCTTTTTCTTCCCTCCCCCAAACTTAAATTTTTCAATACGAAATGATACAGGTGGAAAGAAAAACTCTAAACATAAATCATACCTCTGTATTTTAGGCATTTTCATCAGTCTGAAATTTTTGCAGTCCTTCTCAAAATTTATGATTCACCTGGTCTATAACATTAGGAGCTTTCTATACATATAAATCATTAGAGAAATTGCTGGGTAATGAAATTTTGAAATAAGTACATAACTAAACATTACACAAACATAATAATTCCCTAACACATCCACAATACTAAACAAAAGATAATTACAATTTAAAATGCAAAATAAAAATCACATTACATTACTATTCACAAAGTACTAATCAACATCCATTATACTACACATGCAAATTTTAACTATCACACTAAACATTTAAAATAATAATTAAAAATTATCCAATTACAACAATAAAAATAAAAGTACAAACAAACATTTATTTCTATTACAAAAATTAAAAACATAGAAGTAAAAGAACATCAATTACATTCAGATATCAAAATCCCATACTATATTTTCATCTCCTTGGTCAGCAGGTGGATTGGGTTGATACTGAGTATAACGGGGGCATTCAGGAAATGTAACATCAGGCTCACCTCTGTAGTGTTGGGCCTGAGCTTCATAATAAGCTATCTCAAACTCAGAATGCCTCTGTAGGTACTCACTATCATAATCATGTCGACGTTCTAAACCTCCAATCTTTTCATTTTGTTAATTGTATACTCTTTCGCTGCATGGTCAACTCATTCATCAAATCAGTCAGAGTAGGGGAATTAGAAGGAGGAAGGTCATAACTAGTAGAGGGGACATCTCTACTAGTAGAATGTTCTTGACTCCTACTCCCAGTTCTCCATTTTTTATGGGATTCATATGTTTTTAAATTAGCTTTACTAATGGGTTTCATAGTGTAAACCCATTCCTCATCATCTCTAGCTTCCACTCCAGAAAGTTGGCAAAGTTCATAAATAAGGTCATGATGTCCGAGACCTCCACTTGTTTCACTCCTTGCCGTAGTCAATATATTCTTAAAAATGACTCTCCCCATATTTATATTTTTATTATTCTGAATGCAAAAATTTAGAATAGCTCAATCTCTAGTTACCTCACTATGGTGATAAGTCGGTAACAGAGTAGATGAAATAAAATAGTGTCATGCTTTAGATGTGGCATCCAACATGGAAGCAGAAAAATTTACCCATTCTCGTTGCTTTATCTTCCATGTTCATTTCCCATCAGTGAGAAAGTTGATCACATCATTCAGTGGGCCTTCCATAGTATTGAAGGTTTCATAGTGGCAGTTATAGGAGTCTAGGACTCGTAAAAGGTGTTAATGCGGGAGACATTAAATTCAATAGGAAATCCCCGCACTTGAACAATTTTGTCCTCAGAATAGAACACATTGGCAGTATAAACTTCAGCTAACCCACGATTCTAGTGAATCAATATACTCTACTAGGGTTTACAGTCTTTTCAAGTATTTGTTTAATCTCTCTATTAGAAACTTCAGTTAACCCACTATAGGGTTTACAGTCTTTTCAAGTATTTGTTTGATCTCTCTATTAGAAACTTCAGCTAACCCACTAGGGTTTACAGTCTTTTCAAGTATTTGTTTAATTTCTCTATTAGAAACTTCAGCTAACCCACTGCTTTGAGGGTGATAGGCAGTAGAAATTCTAAGAATAATATTAAACTTTTCTGCCATTCTCTAAATGTATTTATTCCTAAAATGGGATCCTCCATCAGTGATGTTCATTCTAGGCATTCCGTATCTAGTAAAAATGTTTTTCATTAAAAATCTTGAAACACTTTTAGCGTCACAACGAGATAAAGCTTGTGCTTTAATCCACTTTGAAACGTAGTCTACCACAACAAATATGTATGAGTTCCCAGATGAAGGAATAAATGATCCCATGAAATCCAATCCCAAAACATCAAAGATCTCAACTTCTAACATGAAAATCAGAGCATTTCATTTCTTCTAGCTATATTGCCTGCTCGTTGACATCGATCACAAGTTTTTATGTATTTATAAACATCTCTAAAGATAGTAGGCCAATAGAATCCAGCTTGTAAAATTTTATAAGCAATTTTATCAATCCTAAATTGTCCTTCAAATATTGAATCATGACATTTCTGAATGATTAGCTCTAGATCCTTGCATTGTTTATATAAATAAGGCTCATCCCAAAAATATGCTTTTGCATCATGAATATACATTGTTTATATAAATAAGGTTCATCTCAAAAATATGCTTTTGTCACCAAAAATACGCCTTTGTTGTTGCAATATCAGCCTAGGTGGCAAAATATCACTTATAATATAGTGAATGAATTTCCTTTGTTGTTGCAATGTCAGCATAGGTGGCAAAATATCACTTACAATGTAGTTAACAAACAGCATACCATAGTATTTTCCACTCATTAATATTATAAAGTTGTTCATCAGGGAAACTGTCTATAATCTCATTGTCGGTGTCAGATAATTAATGATTTTCTAATATCGATAAATGATCAGCAATTTGATTATCAGTTTCCTTTCTATCAATAACCACAAGATCAAATTTTTGCATCAAAAGTATCCATCTAATTAACCTTGGGTTGACATCCTTCTTTTGCATTAGATATTTAATAACAGAGTGATCAGTGCGGTTTAGCATCCTTCTTTTGCATAAGATATTTAATAGCAGAGTGATCAGTATGCACAACACAAAGTCCCAATTAAATAAGATCTAAATTTGTCTAAAGCATACACAATGGCCAGTAACTCTTTTTCCAAATAGTATAGTTAATTTGAGCATCATTAAGAGTTTTACTAGCGTAGTATATAACTTTAAAAAATCTTTTCATACCTTTGTCCATTGCATCATTAAGAGTTTTACTAGCGTCGTATATAACTTTAAAAATCTTTTCATACCTTTGTCCAAGGCAGCTCCAATAGCATAATCACTAGCATCGCACATCAGTTCAAATGGTTTCTCCTAGTTAGGTGAAACTATATAGGGGCTATGATTAATTTTTTCTTTAATAACTCAAAGGCATTTAAACAATTTTCAGTAAATTCAAATTTCTTGTCATTTTCTAAAAGTTGGCATAGAGGTTTAGTAATTTTTGAAAAATCTTTAATAAAACGCCTGTAAAATCCAACATGTTCAAGAAAACTTCTAACCTCCCTTACATTAGTAGGAGGTGTTAGTTTAGATATAACTTAAATTTTTGTAGGGTCTGCTTCCATATCATTTTCCAAAATTTTATGCCCTAACACAATTTCTACTGCAACCATAAATTGACATTTCTCCCAATTTAGAACTATAGTTCTTTCACATAACTCCAAAATTTTTTCAAAATAATTTAAGCATGAGTCAAATGATGTTCCAAATACAGAGAAATCATCCATAAATAATTCCAATCCATCATCAATTAACTTACTAAATATAGACATCATACATCTCTGGAATGTTGCAGGTGCATTACATAATCCGAAAGGCATTCTTTGAACAGCAAAAGTTCCAAAAAGACTAGTAAATGTTATCTTTTCTTGATCCTCAGGAGCAATGAGAATTTGATGGTAACCAGTATATGCATCTAAAAAATAAAAATATTTGTGCCCAGCAAGTCTATCTACTATTTGGTCTAAAAATAGTAAAGGGAATTGATCTTTCCTAGTGGCAGTGTTTAATTTTTTATAATCAATGCAAATACGCCACCCAACAACTTGTTTGATAGGTATTAATTCATTATTGTCTTTTGTTTCAACAGTCACTCCTCCTTTCTTAGGAACACAATGAATTGGACTTATCCAAGCACTGTCTGAAATAGGATATATAATTCCAGTGTCTAACCATTTCAAAATTTCCTTCTTAACTACTTCTTTCATTATTGGGTTTAATCTCCTTTGTGGATCAACTCTTGGTTTATATTGTTCATCTAATATAATTCTATGCATACAAATCGAAGGACTGATTCCCTTAATATCAACTAAGGTCCAACCAAAAGCTTTCTTAAAACATTTTAATGTATCCAACAGTTTTTGCTCTTGCAAATTATATAATAACAGGTAATGTAGATGAGTCTCCCAAAAACACATACTTCAAGTGGTTAGGCAATATTTTCAACTCAAGTTCAGATGATTTTATAATTGACGGAACTAGATTCTTCTCAGAACTTTCTGTAATATCCAACATCTCAAATCTTTTCTGAACATAACCTAAATCTTCATTTTCTATTTTGTCCAAAATAACTTCATCACTATCTTCAAATTGTTCTTTCTCTTCAAAATGTTCTTTAAAATGCTCGTTCATTAGATGTTCACTAATTTCCATGATAAAACATTCATTATCTCTTTCAACAGCAGGGTATTTCATAGATTTCATAATGTTAAAGGTCACTTCTTGATCGTTAACTCTCATAGTTAATTCTCCCTTTTGAACATCTATCATAGCTTTTCCAGTAGCTAAAAATGGTCTCCCTAAAATGATAGGTATTTCTTTATCTTACTCCATATCTAAAATAATGAAATCCACAGGAAAGATAAATTTATCAACTTAACACATCTTCTATAAGTCCCTTAGGATATGTAACTGAACGATCCGCTAACTGAAGAGTTACAGAAGTAGGTGAGGCTTCTCCTAATCCTAATCTTTTGAAAAGTGATAGAGGCATAAGATTAATGCTGGCTCCCAAATCACATAAAGCTCTTCCATAAAATCTTTCGCCGATAGCACACAGTATAGTGAAACTTCCTGGATCTTTTAATTTTTCAGGATGCTTTTTCTGAATAATTGCACTACACTCTTCGCTAAGTGCAACAGTTTCATTATCAGTGAACTTCCTTTTCTTGTTCAGAATATCTTTCATAAATTTCACATAATTGGGCATTTGCTCTAAAGCTTCTACGAAGAGAATATTTACTGTTAATTTCTTAAGAATTTCTAAAAACTTGGAAAATTATTTATTCAGTTTGTGTTGCTTTAATCTTTGAGGAAATGGCGGTGGAGGTTTCTCCACAGTATTTTTCATTCGTATAAGTGGATATTCTAAATCTGGGTATTCATGATCCCTTTCTTTTTCAGTATCCACTTTCTCTTTTTCAGTTTCTGATTCTTTTTGTACTCTTGTTTCCAATTCTTTTCCACTTCGTAATTGTATCGCTTTTATTTTTTCTTTTCCTTGATCTTTAGGATTTGGTTCCACAGTACTAGGAAAAGTTTCTAATGTTCGGTTACTAAGCGTAGTAGTGATATGCCCTAATTAATTTTTAATATTCTTGATAGCAGTTCGTTGATTTTGTAATAGATTTCCTTGAATTTGTAATTGATTCCCTTGATTCTGCAATTGTTGACCCATGTTTAATATCATCTCTTCCATAAACAACTTCTTTTCCTTAATTTGAGTGTTACTATTAAATCCTAGAGGATAAGAAGGTTTATAATGAACATTTTTTGGGTTGGATGAATTTCTTAATGGGTTCACTGGGTTGTTCGCCCATTGTTGATTTGTAGAAGAGTTGTTATTCTAATTAAAATTTGGATGATTCTTCCAAACAGGGTTATAATAGTTCAAATAAGGATTGTTGGGTCTATTAATAGCATTTAAAGTCTCACACAAAGGTTGAACATCCACAAATTGCCCAGATGAATTCTCTTCCATCACAGTAAGTGTTGGACAATAATTCATACCATAATGATCTAATTTCTTTGATATTGTAGCAATCTGTGAAGCTAATATAAATATTGCATCAGAATCATGGATACTAGCTACTCTTTTAGGATTTACCCTTTCAGAAGGCCATTGAAAATTGTTGGTAGCCATCTCTTCTATTAACAGTCTCATCAAAAGGTTTTGACATTAAAGAACCACCAGCCGCAGCATCTATAATCGATCTAAGTAATCTCACTAATCCATTATAAAAATTTTGAATTATTAACCAATCTGGTAACGAATGATGAGAGCACTTCTCATTATAAAAAGTTTGAATTATCAACCAATCTGGTAACGAATGATGAGGGCATTTCTTAATAGGATCTTTAAATCTCTCTCAAGCTTCATATATTGACTCTCCATCAATCTGACAGAACGATGTTTCTAAGAAGATCTTTAAATCTCTTTCAAGCTTCATATATTGACTCTCCATCAATCTGACAAAATGATGTTATATCTTTAAATCTCTCCCAAGCTTCATATATTGACTCTCCATCAATCTGACAGAACTATGTTATGTCATTTCTCTCAAGCTTCATATATTGACTCTCCATCAATCTGACAGAACGATGTTATGTCATTTCTTAGTCTAGCAGTTTTGGATGGAGGGAAATATTTGGATAGAAATTTCTGTGAAATTTCTCTCCAAGTTTTAATAGATCTAGGTGCTAACAAATTTAACCACATCTTAGCCTTATCCCTATGTGAAAAAGGAAAAAGTCTAAGTCTAACAGCATCGTTTGAAACTCTACATATTTAAAGGCACATAGTTCTAAAAAACTAGCGAGGTGTAAGTTAGGATCTTCATTTGGTGTACCTCCAAACTGGTGAAAAAGGAAAAATTCTAAGTCTAACAACATCGTTTGAAACTCTGTCATATTTAAAGGTATCCAGTTCTAAAAAACTAGCGAGGTGTAAATTAGGATCTTCATTTGGTGTACCTCTGAATTGATTTTTTTGTATCATTTGGATAATAACAGGTTTAAGCTCAAATGACTTAGCAGCTACATCAGAATTTTGGATAGATAAGTGAATTTCATCTGCTGTAGGACTTGTATAATCTTGTAGGGGTCTAGGTTGGTGTTCATTTTCTATTCCTTGATTGTTCACGTTGTTTTCCATTGTATCAGAATTTCAAGGTTCTCTTCTCGATCTTCTAAATTTTCTAACAGTGCATTCTAATTCCGAATCGTAGGGTATAAGATTTTCAGGTCCAAATTTATGCATACAATTTGAAATCAGTACACAGAAAAATAGTTAACTAAATATGAAAATAAATTGCAATTCAAGCAAAAATTTTCTAATAGTCCTAATTTGTCTGTTACTCTAATTGTGATTCTTGTTTATTCCCCGGAAACGACGCCAAAAACTTGACAACAACTTTATATATGCTTAAAAATATAAGTATTTAATTCTGCTGCTAGAAGATTTAATTCCTTAGCAACGACAACAAAAACTTAACAACGGTTATAGATTTGATAAAGATGTATATATATAATATTCAATAATGGTAAAGTCACACTTATCAACTCAATTATACATATCGCTCAAGTAATATAGGGCTCTAATGGAGTCCTAGATATCAATCCCACAGGGAGTAGTTTAGAATTATGGACTAAGACCTACATATCGCATAGTAAAATATTCAATAATTGTAAAGTCACACTTATCAACGCAAGTATATGTATCGCTCAAGTACTACGGGCTCTAATGAGTCCTAGATATCGATCCCACAGGGAGTAATATTAGAAGCTACAAACTAAGATTTTAGAAATCACTACTTAATCACAATAATAAAATTCAAATTGCTTATCTGTCACTAATATGCAATTGAAATAAATATGTAATTTTAATAACACTTAAATAACTAATTCTACTAAATAAGTTTTTAATGTGAAATTCAATATATAAGAAAGCCTCATTCTCCTTGTCAAGAAATTATAGTGAATGGATAAAGTGAATCAGTTTAAACTGTATTGTGTCAAATAGGAGCACACCTATTCTTTACCCTTTGGTCCAGGCATAAAAAACTTTGACTAATCATATGCTTGTTTACTGAATGCCCTCGCTTGAGGGATAACATCTACACTTCAGCACCCAAACGATAGGACCGATTTGGGAATTTTAGTCTGTCTCTCTAAAATCTCCAATTCTACGCCTGATAATTTTATTTCCCTATTTATTTGCACCCAACTTCTAATCTAAAATCTCCAATTCTACGCCCGATAATATTATTTCCCTATTTATTTGCACCCAACTTCCGAGGGCTTTGAAAATCTCCAATTCTACGCCCGATAATATTATTTCCCTATTTATTTGCACCCAACTTCCAAGAGCTCCAATTCTACGCCCGATAATATTATTTCTCTATTTATTTGCACCCAACTTCCAAGGGCTTGGTCCAATTCTACGCCCGATAATATTATTTCTTTATTTATTTGCACCCAACTTCCAAGGGCTTTTACAATTCTATGCCCGATAATAATATTTCCCTATTTATTTGCACCCAACTTCCAAGGGCTTTGATCTTTATGCCCGATAATATTATTTCCCTATTTATTTGCACCCAACTTCCAAGGGCTTTGACCTCTCTACGCCCGATAATTTTATTTCCCTATTTATTTGCACCCAACTGACCGAATTGGGGATTTTAGTCTGTCATTTTCTAAAATCTCCAATTCTACGCCCGATAATTTCATTTCCCTATTTATTTGCACCCAATTTCTAAGGGCTTTGACCTCCTTGAATCTTGGATGTAATCTTCACTTTAGTTGTAAAACTCAACATACTTTAACAAATCAATTGGCCAGGTTGAAAGTAAATTAAGATTGAAGTAAAAAGATCATCATAACTTCTTTAAAATCTTCATGGCTCAACCAATTCAAATCACCATTTCATAAATCTCAAGACAAGGAGAAAGACAGAGAAAACTACTCAGAACTCATGGGGAAGACACAACAAAACTCGGAATTCATATATAAAAGCAAAGTCATACAAACTACAACAAGTAAATAACACTTATCCCCAATTCCTCCCCAAGCAAACTCCTCAAAGTTCCTCTGAATCTCTTCCTTACTTTACAGCACACAAAATTTCTCTTCAAAGTGGCAAGGAAGAAGAAATCTCTTACTTTCTCTCCACTCTTACAATCTCTCAAAGAATTCCTCACAATTAGACTCTCTACACACTACTGGAACCTCTCTAACTACAAGACCTCCAGGACCACTTCAATATTCGGCCGAAATCTTCTTTTAAAGATGTGGATGAGTTTACCCAAGAGTTGCCTAAGCATCCCTCCAAAAATCATCCACATTCAATGCACCTTGGAAAGCAACCGACAATCTCGCCGTCGGTGGGCCTTCTAAATTATTAAATCTGGAGTCTCAGGAAATTCTCGATGTCGGCGCCGTTGGGCTCGCCGTCGGCGCCCTAGTTCAAATCTTCACATTTTGGTCCTTTTCGCTCCAAATTTACTCCTTTTTGCATCTTTTTACTCCAATGACACTAATTCATCATTCCTGCAATAAAATAGCAAAAATATCTTTCTTTAAAGTGTAATATCATCAAAAACAGTGTAAAATAGGTATGAAAATCTCAACATATTTTCCTTTGGTCAATTAGCTGCTCCACTTTCAGTGTTTGAAATCGGATCAAGTTCAAAGACTGCACCGCTAACCCAAAATCAGAAAAGAAATCACAATAGGAGGATTCGAAAAGCTGCTAAAGCCCATGCTCATGAGACAACACCCATCAAGGAAGAGCCTCATCAAGAGGAATTTGAACTACCATAAATATATCCACTGCTCTGAGGAAGCAGATTTCATCCTCTAGTGGACACCGACGGACATGAGGGTGTCCAGAAGATTGTTGTTACGTTACCATCACTTCATAGACAAGATAGAGAGAAAAAGAAGTCTACCCTTATCACTCGAGTCAGCTCAGTTTTTCAGTAACTAGTTGTCAAAGAGGGCTATTCAGTCAGTGAGTTACTCAAGCGAGTGGGACATGCAATATCCTCTGAAATGAAGGAAGAGATTTTAAGGGACATCAAGTCCACCAAATAAAAGTCAAATGAAAATCTGCCCGCTCGCATTGCCATTTGGTTCCACCTAGGAAATAAGGTTGACACTGCCGCTGTTAATACAGATTCCACCGCTACCAGGACCACAGGCTGTCGACCAGTAAAATCAAGACTGGGTTCAAGAATCCTACCAAGCACACATCACAAAGATATTCCTAAAAAGGAAAAGACAAAGAGGTTACCTGATATTGTATCTTGTCTACAGTGTGGGGAGCATATTTCTCCTTGACATATCGATGTTTTTGCAAGGACATTTCGTCCCGAGACATCATCGTCAAAGAGGAAAATATGGATACCCATGGTTACTGCGCCGATACAGTCCAGTGAACTTCCAGAGCAAGATCATGGAATGAAGCCAAGGTCCAAAATATCTGACATCGTCGCAATGATTGATAGAGAGATGGAAGAACAAGTAGAGGATGTCTAGCAGGGTCCTCCAGATCTTAAGATGATTCAAGAATTGATAATCAAAGAAATATTGAAAAGCTTAGACTCGAGATTTCTAAGTTGGCTCGGGAACATGGAGTTTCCATCGATGATGATGATGAAAATTTTGACTATGTCGATTACCTCAAAGAAGATTTCATGGATGTTCATGTTATCAAGACCAGGGCCACTGCATCTGCGCGCGACGCTCAACCTTCTACTGAAGAGAACACCGTAGATGAGTTACGCGGGGTTATCCTCCTAAGGGATAAACAAGTCAGCCTATTGGAGAAAAGGATAGAAGATATGGTCGCCGTCATGAACGCTATGGCCACAATTCAAGGGCAATCATAAGTGTTGCAACTAGCATCTCCAAAGATTAACCAACCAGAATTCATACATATTATAGATGAAAGAAGAGAAGTTGCCTCAGGAAATAGGGATGAGCAACCAAAGAAAGATTCTCCATCAAGCGCCATGCCAGTGAAAGAATTCAAACAGATGGTAGAGCAGGTTTGGGATGCCTTAACCCAATCTAAGGGTGGTGCATTGATTCTAACAGGTAGACCTTACCCAGAAGAGTTCGATGTCGTACCTTTCCCTAAGGGTTTCATATTCCCAAACAACACCTAGCACACTTTCGAGCTAGTTGTGGCAATACAAGAAATAACAAAGCTTTACTCTATCAATAGTTCGTCAGTAACCTATCAGGAGTTGC
Source organism: Phalaenopsis hybrid cultivar (assembly GCA_002079205.1). Lineage (NCBI taxonomy): Eukaryota > Viridiplantae > Streptophyta > Magnoliopsida > Asparagales > Orchidaceae > Phalaenopsis > Phalaenopsis hybrid cultivar. Next base: position 127,226 of record JXCR01050558.1, on the reverse strand, counting down.
TTTTGATTGGTATGCTGATTTACCCAATGGATCAGTTAAGACGTTTGCTAAGTTGGAGCAATTATTTATAAAGAGATTCGCCAGAGCGCAACATCATGTTTCCATAGGAGAACTCATTGTGGAGAAACAAAAGCCCAACAAGCCTTTGGTGGATTACTTTATGAGATGGAGAAACCTTAGCATGAAGTGCGAACCTCAGCTACAGGAACATCATGTGATTGAGATACTACTCTAAAGCATTCATGGACCCATAGCTTTCATGCTCAAGGGACTCACCATCAAATCCTTTGAGAAGCTACTCAGCAAGGCTAGCAGTCTTCAGAAAGAAATCAAACACATAGATTCTCACGAGAAGTCAAAGACAACCAGAGAGTTTGAAAAGAAATTTGGAACAGTCGCAACAGTTGATAAAGGAAAACAACTGATAAAGATATATGCAGAAAATCCTCATCAATCTTTGTCACAGTAGGCTCCGAAACAGAATAGCCAGTCTAACCAGCGACCGCCTCAGGGAGGATCATCTCAGAATAAAAAACTATCTCTGGCAGAACGATAGAAAATGGTGTACTCTTTCAAAGATGAAGTTGTATCTAAAATATTCAGAAGTCTGATGAAGAAGCCCGAGTTCAAATTATCAGACCCAAAGAAACCCGAAGAGGTCGATAAGAAGGATCAACCGAATTATTGCCCATGTCACAGATTACTGGGACATACAATAGAAGAATGTTTCATCTTTAAGGATTGGCTTGAGAAAATCTCAAAGAAAGAAATGTAACGATCCTGAAAGTGTATTTAAAAGAACCTGAAAAAGGCTATATAAATATGATTTTGGTCGAGTCGATCTCTCCGATTGATTTAAACACTGGAGAAGATGAATGGAGTACAACTTGGAACAATCTTAAGAGGGTCCTAAACCAAATACAAAATTCATCAAAATATTCTTCTTCACACATTGAAAGAGATGGATGGGATACATTTTGGAGCAAATCATCCAAGAAGATGTTAAATCAAATCCAGAATGCTTCAAAGCAAATTATCGCTCGGAGTCTTCAACCCGCCAGACCCAAGATGAAGATTTCACCGCCAGAGCTGTCGTCATCAAAGTCAAAGAAAAAGAAAAACGCCATCNAGGATTGATAGCATGGGGGGGGGGGTAGGATAGGAGCTGCCTCTACTAGATTGGTTGTCTCAGATTCGGAAAAAAAAAATCCTTGAAACCCTGACTTTGTATGATTATCTTTTTACCCTTATGGGGACTGATGAATATAATGATGGTGATTTTGGCTACGTTTTAACTGTTTCTAGTGATGAAGTAATCGATCATGACCAATATAACCTTGATCTCAATTCCCAAAATGATCTTTAAATCGTACTTGAGTCCAATGAACTCGCTAACAATACCGAAGAAGGCATCAACGATACCACTTACAATAGCACTGGGAGCGAGGAGCCAAGCCTCGAGCACCACGGTGCACCACTCGCCCTCAACTTATATCTCTCTGACAAAGAAGAAACACTGGAAGATTCAACAATGATACCTCAAGAAGAAGAAACTATGGAAATAAATTTAAGAAGTGGGAAAGTATTGCCCCTAAGGATAGCTCCTATACATAAAGGAAAATAAATAGTAACTCGAGAGGAATTACCTCCACCTACGTCAATGGAAGAACCACACAGTTAAGAAAAAATTGGAGGGTCATACAAATTGGATTACAACGTGCTAGCTCATCTCAAGAAGTTGTCGGCCCCACTAAGCATTTATGATGCCTTGATCCTGTCAAAGGAGATGAGAGAAGCTCACAGCTTTGCTTGACCCAGAGATTTGTCTAGCTCAGTTGGCCAACACATCCTCAGATGAAGTTTTCTCGTTAAAAGAACAGTCAGAGCTAACCTTCACAGATGAATATTTGCTTCTTGGTACCACCGACCACAATAGACCACTGTACATCTTCGTCAACATCGAAAGATTCGTATTATCCAGAGTTTTGGTAGATCCAAAAGCATCTCTCAACTTGATGAGCCTACGTACATTGGCTTATTTGGACATCAAAGCCCAAGAGCTTACAACTGATAAAATGATGCTAAGAGGATTTAACCAAAAAGGAGAAAGAGCCCATGGATGGATCACATTGCTTATGAAAGTCAGAGAACTAGCAACAACAGCTAAATTTCATATCATCGACGCCGAGACCTCATCTAACACTCTACTTGGTCGACCGTGGATTCATGAACACAACATGGTTCTGTCATCTCTACATCAGTGTATCAAATACTGCAAAGAAGGACAAGAATACTGCATTAATGGAGATCTACAACCATTTTCAATTCATGAAGTCGATATTCATGAAGATGTTGCCTACTACGCTCCACCAAAGAAAACTCTCTTCTCGCACGAGATTCTGACAAACAAAAATGAAGATTTGGAAAAATAATAAAAAGGAGGCCATCCAACTCCACTTCAACGATCTTCTGCCACCCTTCTACATCAAATTAGTGGAGCTTCTTTTGGTTCGCGCACCCGAGGTTGAGGCCAGGGACGCAGGCGAGGAAGAATCAATCTAATTGTTGAACGGACTAGGCCAACCATCAACATTGGTGATGAAGACAGTTCTGAAGATGAAATATTGATGACCAAATAGAAGAACCCTCAGTACGAGATATCCTTAGAAGATACGCAGGAAAGTGAATATGAAATAATGTATGATCTGATAAACCACCATGTGAATACTATGACCCTTACTCCGAGCCTCTCTCTAAAGGTCGAGAGTTTAGAGGTCAAGGAAGTCTGTAGTGTTGGTTCAAAGCCGATCAAAATTTTCCATGTTTCTAACTCTACTAATATTGAAAATCATGTAAATTTGGATAATTATCCTAAAAATTAATGGAATTTTCTTTTGGTTACTTTTTTCCTTATGTACAAATGTTAATTCAATAAGGACATTTGCCAAAACAAATGCCAAAAGGTAAACTACAACTTTTTGAAAAATTATGGAGTGTTAAACGTCGAACTCCAAACTTGAAAGAGGGTCTCCAATTTGATACAGTGGGACTAGTCGATGATTTAGGATTTTGCATGGTTGTTACTAGTAAATCAAGAGAGGATTGCCTCGATATAGAGGATGGCTCTAATGATAAACCAATAGAAGATGCTCCACCAGAATTTGAGAAGGAAATCAAGTCAACTGTCGACGAGTTAAAGGAAATTAACCTCGAGACTAAAGAACAACCCCGACCTACCTTTATAAGTTCTTTACTCAACGATGAAAAATCTTCAGAATTGATCAAATTGTTAACATAATTCAAAGATTGCTTCTCCTGGAGTAATGATGAAATGTTAGGGTTGTCAGCAGAGGTAGCAGTTCATAAACTCGGGCTAGACAAAGATATGACTCCTGTAAAACAAGCCCCCAAACGAATACGCCTCAAAATAGAACAACAAATCATAGTCGAGGTGAAGAAATTAATAGATGCTAACTTTGTGCTGGAAGTGTCGTACCCCACATGGTTAGCTAACATTGTTACAGTCAAGAAGAAAAATGCACAGATCCACATTTGTGTCAATTTCAGAGATTTAAATAAAGCATGTCCAAAAGATGAGTTTCCGCTACCAATACCAGAAATGATGGTGGATATAGCTTCTACACACAAAATTTTTTCCTTCATGGATGGATCGTCGGGTACAACCAAATGAAGATGGCTCCCAAGGATGCAGCACTTACAGCCTTCAGAACACTGATTGGATTTTTCTATTACACAATAATGCCATTTGGGTTAAAGAATGCTGGAGCAACATATCAACGAGCAATGACGAAGATTTTTTACGACCTCATTCATAATCAAGTGAAATGCTACATGGATGATTTGGTCATTAAAAGTAAACAAAAAATACACCATTTGTACGATTTGAGGATCGTATTCGAACAGTTACAATGATATGACCTTAAAATGAATCCCTTAAAGTGTGCCTTTGGAGTTATCTCCAGGAAATTTCTAGGTCGTTGTCCGTCATCGGGGAATCGAGATCGACCCGAATAAGATTAAAGCTAACTTAGAAATGCCTCCTTCTAAACATCGAAACAACTACGTTCCTTACAGGGGAAGTTGGCATATCTGAGACGTTTTATCTCTAATCTCTCAGGTAGGTGTCAACCATTCTCAAAATTAATTAAAAAGGATGCCAAATTCATTTGGGAAGAAAAATGCCAGTGGACCTTCGAGGAATTTAAACAATATTTAATGACACCTCCTTTTTTGGCAGCCCCTATCCCAGGAAAACCTTTAATACTTTATACCTCGGCTTTAGATGACTCTCTTTGAGCCCTCTTAGCCCAAGTCAACGATGAGGGTAAAGAAAATGCACTCTCCTACTTAAGTTGTCGTCTAATATCGATGGAGATGAGGTATCCACCTATTGAGAAGAATTGTCTGACGTTAATTTTGGCCACCCAAAAGCTTAGACATTACATGCTCTCTCATAAGATTACCCTAATTTCAAAAGTTAACCCGTTGCAACATTTGATGACCCGACCAACACTCTCTGGACTCTAGTAAGATGGTCGATGATCTTATTGCAATTTGATATTACTTTTGTTCCCCTATGTGCTATCAAGGGACAAATTCTAGTCGACTTTCTCGCTGCACACCCACTGCCAGCTGTGTCCCCTCTCAATGATGAACTACCATATGAACAAGTACTATAAATGGAATTCTCCAGTGCGCAATGCTAGGAAATGTACTTCGACGGTGCTTCATCAGCTAGAAAAGACAAAGGCTCAGGTACAGTTATACCAGGCAAAGCAGGGATCAGTTTGATCTTTATCATGTCAGATAAGGGTATGTTGAGGTTCTCATACCACCTGACAGAGTCGTGCACCAAAAACAAAGCAGAATATGAAGCCTTAATCACAAGGTTGGAGTTGGCAATTTCAATGGACATAATAGATATTGCCATCTATGACGACTCTCAACTTGTCATCCAGCAAGTTGTCGGATAATACAAAATTTTGAAACCAAAACTAGCAAAATACCACAGTTACACGATGAAGCTGCTGGAACAAATTCCCAATGTGACTTTCTATCGGATTCCTCGGGGAGAAAATGCCTATGCTGATGCATTAGCAAAATTTGCTAAAGAATTGGCATGTTCCCCGGAGGATTCCATTGAAATCACAGTACAAGGAAGACAGATTTTGTCTTAAATCGATCTTGAAACTCTACACAAGCTTGGCAAAGAAGAAGAAACGACAATCGCAGTTGCTAATATCGATGAAGATTGGCACATACCATTTATAGAGTATTTGCAGACTGAAAAGATACCAGAAGATAAGTCTGAAGCACATCACATCACAAAAAGGGCTATGTCGTATGCTCTAGTAGGTGATGTCCTCTATAGAAGATCGTTCGACCAGATGTGGCTACGATGCTTAAGCAAAGCCAAGGCACAAAATATTGTCAAAGAAGTACATGCCAAATTATGTGGTGCTCACCAATCAGAGCCAAAGATGAAAATGAAGGTCAAAAGACTTGGATATTATTGGCCAACAATGTTGTCCATTTGCATGGAGACAGCCAGAAAATATCACCAATGCCAAGTGCATGGGGTGGTCTTGCACCAACCTCCGAATGTGCTACAACCAACTGTTGCTTCGTGGTCATTCGAGTGTTGGGGCACGGACATAATAGGTCTGATAGTCCCTCCATCCTCCAAAGGACACAGATTTATTCTCGTCGCTACAGACTACTTCTCTAAATAGGCAGAGGCAGTATCGCTATGAGAGGTTACAACACAACATGTTCTCCAATTCTTCAAAAGCTAAATCGTATACTATTTTGGTGTACCACGCAGAGTAATCTCTAGCAACGGGATAGCATTCAAATGTACAAAAATCAACAACTTCGTCAAATGACACAGAATAGATTGGAGATACTCTATAATTTACTATCCCAGAGAAAATGGATTGGCTGAGGCCTTCAATAAGACATTTGTATAGATTTTAAAGAAAGCACTCGATGAAAATAAAAGAGATTGGCACAATAAATTGCTAGAAGCTTTGTGGGCCTACCAGACAAAATTCATGACTCCCACTCAGTGTACACTTTACATGCTCGTGTACGGGTCTGAAGTCGTACTACCACTAGAAATTCAGACACCGTCTCTTAGAGTCGCAGTCGCTGACCAACTCACAATAGAAGAAAGAGCAAAGCTCAGGCTCGAGGAACTAGAGAGTCTAGAAAGAAAATGGCTTGAAGTACGACAACACTTGGAGCTTTATCAGGCAAAGATGGTGCAAGCTCACGACAAATTGGTCCGCCCAAGGACATTTAAAGTTGGTGACCTCATCCTTTTACTCAAAAGGCCTATTCTTGCATGCCGCAAGATTGGTGGAAAATTCGAACCAAGTTGGAAGGGACCATTTGTCGTTGAAAAGGTCTACACAGGAGGAGCATACCAATCAGTAGATTTTTGGAGTGAAAAGACCCATGCTGCCAATCAACGGATGATACTTAAAAACATACTGTGCAACCTGACATTGCTTATCGCTGCTTGATTTAAAAAATGTAAAATTTTGATTGTTCTAAGGGTTATCTATGTGGCCAAAAGCCTGTGACCGGGTCAAAAAATTTTCTAATTAACCTCAATTTAATGAAGAATTTGGAAAATTACACATTGCAATTCTCTTTTCTACCTTTAAGTTTAAATTTAATATTCTATTAAATTAAACAAAATAAACACATAAATAAATAACTTCTTCAACAAAATAAATTAAAATTTCCTCTAATTAAAAAATTCTATTTTGTTTTTATTCACGCTAAGTTTCAGCTCACTGATGTTTTTTCTGTTGTTTGCAAAAAAATGTCTGGTCAGAAGCTGATCTTTTCCTTCAAGGATGGCTGGAACCTCGCGTTTAATGAGGAGATGGCACCACAAGGTGGCATTATTAACTTTGACATAGAGTTCAATGAAATCAACATGAGCTATGAAGGTCCTCTATTGGATGTAGTCAGCGGACAAGAAAAGGAGGGACTGCCCTCACTTCTGAAATTCAGATCCAAAAGCAATCCCTCGCTGAAGGGGAAAGAGGTGATAAGACAACATGATCCCATGGAAGGAACTAGTTGTCTAACATCCATGGTAGCCACTCCGGCCAGAAACTTGGTTGCTGCTAACAACGGTAGGATACTGTTTGCTTTGCTACGGAGGACTCAATGGAGAAATGCCAATTGTTGTAAGCACAGATCTCTCTTGAGAGAAGAAAAGAGACTTCAACAACAAAAAGAGAACCAACTCGTCCCCATTCCAGAGGGACACTGTTGACCTCAATTTTTTGTTGAGGTTTAGTTTTTCCTCTTTAGTAGCCTAAGGTCTAGCCATAAGACTTTTCTTGTTGACTATTCCTAGAAAACTAGACATGGAACCCTCACCACTAGAAATACCAAACTTTTTCCTACTAACTTTGAAGTTCCACATATTGCTCTCAACCTCTAAACACGTAGTAGGTGGGGTCACTGTGGGGGACTTGGTTCTCAACCTCTAAATACTTAGTAGGTGGGGTCATTGTGGGGGAAACTCAAGATGAGTCACCCATAGGATTGCTGGACCTTAGGGTTGACCTTCGGTGTTGGTCTANAAATCTACCAAAATACCCATCTTGGCCTTTTACCCCTAAAGCACCCCCAAATTACCAAAATACCCCTCTTAGACCCAAAATCCCAAAAATTCCAAAAATTCCCAGAAAATCCCAATAACTTCTAAATATTCCCAATTTCATTTTTCTTAACTACCACATGACCCAATTTAGCCAATTTGACCATCTTTAAGCAAAATCCCCAAATTTCCCTTTGAAGACCCAAATTTCCCCAAATCCAACTCAAATGTCCACCAATTTGATTTCAATTGACCACAATTCCAATCCTAAACTCAAATTCACTTTTTATATGACCAAAATAAATCAAATCCAAGCTTTTGGTCCATGATTTGAGCCCAATTTTGATTTGGGTCAAAACCCCAATTTTGACCATATGACTCGATCTCACCAAATTGAACCCATGGCCTAGTTAATTGGCCCCAATTGATGTTGAAAAATATTGATAACATNCACTTCCATCCTTCACCAAAGTTGTTCCTTATGATCATATACACCAAATGA
>JXCR01050558.1:101971-113502 GCA_002079205.1 Phalaenopsis hybrid cultivar | reverse complement strand
GTCTTAGGATTCCGAGGTTGTCGTTTGTCACGACCTAAATCCTCACATCTTCCAGGCTATTTGTGTGATCATTTCACACGAATGTAAGCCCTAACTAATGAAATTTGCAGGATGAAACACTTAAATTTTTCTCCTCTAAATTTAAGCCAAACATTAGGGTAGCTTGGGAAGTCACCGAGGTTCGCCTATGGATCCCTGACATCCCCTAGTTCTTCCTCCTTTGGATTCTACAATAAAATAGTCCAAATTTGAACCAATCCCCTTTTTACACCTCTACGTCCGATTTCGTTGAAGAGTCCTTCCCTTTTGAAATTCCTTGAAGATAATATTTCTTGATTTTTTTCGAGAGTCTTCTTAGGTGATTTTGGTCATTTAAGATGTAATAAACTATAAGGGCTTGCCCTTATAGGAAGCATGTCCGAACCCAGCTTAATATAAACCCTATTTAATCCTTTATATTAAATAGGGGAACTTGTCGGCAAATACAAAGGTTTCGCAGACCAAACGGACATCATACTTTCTTTAGTTTATTTGATCGAGCCTCATCCTCAAGTCTTATGTTTATCCTTTTGATACAATTAGTTTATTTGAATGAGCCTCATCCTCAATTCTTGTGTTTATCCTTCGGGATAGATACAGATTTGAGGTACAGTGCTCTTTCATTTTAAACTATGAAAAATATGGGGTCAGTTTAATTTCATATTTCAATGTCCTTCCGAAGGGGGCGATGGGACTTCGATTCCAGCGACCGATAGTTTCTTACAGGCAACCCCACAAACCATCCCCGAAATAACACCGACAGACACATCTAAGAACCATATATGAAGGAAACTTTTTCCAGCCTGCCCACAACAGTTGAGGAGCCTGGGTATGTTCAAGAGCCAGAAGTACCGCCAGCCTTGGATGACCTTTATGTGGGTTGCCCTACTTGCAACATTGAAATACCGCCACAATCGTCAGCTACAGGAGCTTTTGTCGAATGTCCGGACTGTAATGTCCTGCACTTGGAGCATTTCAGTACTTTTGAAGAATATACCTCTAAAGAAAATCAATCTCAGACCAATGATTGCCAGATGGAGGGGGCATACACCTCAATGGCTACAGAATAATATGACCCATGGTATACTGAGCTGTATGTTCCGATGGACGCCGAGTCATACATCCCATTAGAGGTAACACCGGCACCATTCTGTATTCCTGTCAACAATTAAATGAAAGAATGTTTGCGCCAGCCGCCCGTCCTCAGTACAATAGAGTATTAAAATCAGTAAAGTCAACAATAGAAGCTTTGAATTCTACGAAGAAGTCCGTGGAGAGCTCGTCAATATATTGGAAGGACTGGAATTGTATATCAGGGTCTTTTCAAAAAAAGATGAACAAAGCATTCTGGATTGTATCTTTGACTTAAGAGACAGAGGTCAAGCACGCTTGCTCATGGAAAGAACCTACTTTGAGCCAAGGAAATGGATGAGAGGAATGGGAATGATCACAATACAATACGGATGCTGCTACATTTTCATGAAAGACGGGCAAGGAAATCCTCCCGGGATTCTCAGGTACGATCAAGTGGATCTCCTGCCCCCGATGATCAAATTGATGATTAAACAAATGGTTCGATGGAACATACTGCCAGTTGACCGCATTCTAAATAGCTGCATCATGAACATATATGATGAGGAAGACTGCATACCTCCTCACATTGATCGTCATGATTTCGTAAGACCCCTTCTGCACAGTCTCATTCATGAGTGAAAGCAATATTCTCTTTGGTAAGAAAATCGATGTCATCGGCCCCGGCGAGTTCCAAGGATCTGTAGAGATTCCCTTGCTAGTCGGATCAGTACTTGTTCTTAAGGGAAATGGTACAAAGTTGCCAAACACTGCATTCCCAAAGTACAACGCCGTAGGGTGTCTATGACTTTCCGAAGGATGAACAACAACAAAATACCATTTAGATTTCAGTCAGATCCTGAACTCGAAGAATTGCTGCCGTATGAACTATGAGAATGTTGCACCTCTAGGCGCACGAGAAGGGAACTCTTATCCTGGAACATGGCTCAAAAGGTCAGCTTGATCACAAGCTCACTACGCAAAAGGACGGATATTCAGAGGGTTTCTCTTTCTTCTCTACTTCATTACAGATATGATATGTATCAAACATGATCAGTCCATGATATGACTCGACATGAAACATTCCGGATGTACCTTCATACAGTTTGCATATTTTACTTTTTTTGATGCATTAGCCTACTTTTCATCTGTAACATTTTATTGAAGCAAATTAATGAAATTCCTTTTAGAAAATTTGTCTGATTGTTCAATTGCCCTTCTCGGTGCGATGGATAAAATCCATTGAACCATGCGTTGGTTTGCAACTACAATGAACAAAGAACAAAATAACAAAAATTTAATGATAAAAAAGAAACTTTCAAATAAAAAATGATGAAAAGAATACAAATTATGATAAATGTAAATAAAAAAAGGTCTCTTTTGAAAAATCAACTTACTAAAATTAAAATTTTAAAAACATATTTTTGAAAATTAAATGTGATTAAAACAACAAGAAAAGAAAATAAATTTGTTGAGTGGATTCTCTCGATTTTGGAGTTTCTTACTCTTTGCTCACGCGGCACGACTATCCTTGGATGCATTAACTTTTCACATCACAGCAAAGTTGCACATTCTGCACAAAACCCCACAAAATTCTGCATAACTTCCTTAAAACAATGTCAACCTCTTCACATGCCACATATCTTTAAATTCAACAATATAAACTATTTAGAAATATCAATTCTCATCTTCGAATCAGTCACTACCTTCTGATTCACACCCTTCTAGGTTGGTCCTTACCTTCCGACGCTCTCTCTTGAGATTAGCCTTTACCTGTCAATTCTCATTTTCAATCAATCACTACCTTCTAATTCACTCCTTTTGAGGTCAGTCCTTACCTTCTGATGCTCTCTTTTTGAGATTGACCCTTACCTGTCAATTCTCATCTTAGAATCAGTCACTGCCTTCTAATTCACCCCTTTCGAGGTCGGTCCTTACCTTCCGACGCTCTCTCTTAAGATTGACCCTTACCTGTCAATTCTCATTTTGAATCAGTCACTACCTTCTGATTCACCCCTTTTAAGGTCGGTCCTTACCTTTCGACATTCTCTTTTTGAGATTGACCCTTACCTATCAATTCCCATCTTAGAATAAGTCACTACCTTCTGATTCACCCCTTTTGAGGTCTGTCCTTACCTTCCGACGCTCTCTCTTGAGATTGACCCTTACCTGTCAATTCTCATTTTGAATCAGTCACTACCTTCTGATTCACCCCTTTCGAGGTTGGTCCTTACCTTCCGACGCACTCTCTTGAGATTGACCCTTACCTATCAATTCTCATTTCGAATCAGTCACTACCTTATGATTCACCCTTTTGAGGTCGGTCCCTACCTTCCGACGCTCTCGTTTGAGATTGATCACTACCTTTCAATTCTCATTTTTTTAATCAGTCCCTAATTTCCGATTCACACTTTTGAGGTTGGTCCTTACCTTCCGATGCTCTCTTTTGAGATTGATCACTACCTTTCAATTCTCATTTTCGAATCAGTCCCTAATTTCTAATTCACTACTTTTGAGGTCGGTCCTTACCTTCCAACGCTCTCTTTTGAGATTGATCACTACCTTTCAATTCTCATTTTCGAATCAGTCCCTAGTTTCCGATTCACTACTTTTGATGTCGGTCCTTACCTTCCGATGCTCTCTTTTGAGATTGATCACTACATTTCAATTTTTATTTTTGAATCAGTCCCTAATTTTTGATTCACTACTTTTGAGATTGGTCCTTACCTTTCGATGCTCTCTTTTGAGATTGATCACTACCTTTCAATTCTCATTTTTAAATCAATCCTTAACTTCTGATTCAGCTTTTTGAGATCATCCTTACCTTCCGACGCGCTCTTTTGAGATTGATCATTAATTTTCAATTCTCATTTTAGAATCAGTCCTTAACCCTTAATTCACCCTTTTGAGGTCAATCCCTACCTTCTGACACTCTCTCTTGTGATTGATCCTTAACTATCAATCCTTATCCTGGGATCAGTCCCTAACTTCTGATTCTTCTCTTTTCATGATTGGTCCTTAACTTTTGACCCTCTTCTAAAATTAATACCTGAATTTCAAATCCCCCCGGGTTCAGCACTTACACATTGATTTCCATCCTCTATAAATTCCTGAACTCACATAACTTAAAATCCACTCTCCAATCCCTAGTGAGAGTCCCTACTTCTTAACTTTGATCAAATATTCACCTACTATATTCCCAACTAGAAGCAAATAGCACACACGATCCCACACTCCTTTTATGTCTTTTGACTTAGGAGTTTGTATTGGTTTTGTTAATCTTGTCGGTCAACACCAATATGTGCGGTGTGCTTGCCCAACACATTACATCTATTAAAGGGTCCATTTGTTGACCTCACTTTTGGTTAAGGTCTAGTCTTTCTCTTTAGTAGCCTAGGGTCTAGCCATAGGACTTTCCTATTGACTATTCTTAGAGAACTAGAATAAGGCACCGTCACCATTAGAAATTCTAAACTCTGCTTTACTCAACTTGAAGTTTTACATATTGGTCATAACCTCTAGCACTTAGTGAGTGGGGTCATTATGGGGGAGCTCAAGGAGAGTTCTTATAGGGCTATTTGACTTTAGGGTTGACCTTGGATGTTGGTCTAGAGCTAAGGCACTCGCTTCACTCACAATCACTCACTAACCTAAATCCAGAATTTCCTGACTTTGGTCCCTTGAGCCTTTGGGAAACTCATGTAGATGGTCTCATAAACCTACTAGCCCTAGGCTAGGGTTTAGCTAAGACCAGTACATAGAGGACCCAACTGGGGTTTCCCTTGGTCCATGGCTTACTTTTGGTGGTTAGTTCCCCAATTTTATCCAAAATACTCAGTCTGACATTTTGCCCCTAAACTTCCCTAAATTACCTAAGTACCCTTGAAATACTAAATTTGGTCAAAATTCTCAAATTTATCCAAAATACCCAAACTTGTTTAAAAATCATTTCAAACCTTTTAAAAACACCCAAATTACCCAAAATCACCAAAAATTGTCAAATTAACAAATGCCCCCACTGGCCCAAAATTTCAAAAATTCTAAAAAAATCCCCAAAATCTCACAAAATATTTCAAATATTCTCATTTTTTTTCTCAACTACCACATGACCCAATTTGGCCAATTTGACCATCTTTGACAAAGAGCCCCCAAATTTGCTTTTAAAGGCCCAAAGTTCCCCAAGTTCAACTCAATTGTCCATCAATTTGATCCTAATCTCCCCAAATTTTAATCCCAAACTCAAATTCACCTTCAATGTGACCAAAATAAACCAAATCCAAGCTCAATTGGCCCAAGCTTTTAGCCTAATTTTGATTTAGGTCAAACCCCCAATTTTGGACACATGACCTAATCTCACCAAATTGAATCCATAGCCCTCTAAATTGGCCATGATTTATGTTGAAAACTCTTTATAACATTCCTACACATCAAAATTGACCATCAATTGGCCTTGGTAAAACCTCAATTTCACTTAATTTCAACTTAAGTCCAAAAATCCCCAAATTTGCCCCAAATTGGCTATGTCCCCAAATTCCATCAAATTAAATGACTTGGCCCTAAAATTAGCACCCAATTCATGTTGAAAACTCATAATGACATTCCTATTGACCATTTTCAACAATCAATTTGGACTTAGCCCAAGGCTAGCCCAATCTAGACCCAAGGTTAGCCCAACATGCCCAAAATGACCAATTTTTAAATTCCTTCAAATTCCAATTGAACTCAAAATCCTTTCAATCCTTCACCCAAAATGTTCATTACAATCATCTGCATCATGTACATTAATCAATTGGGCTCAAGTACATGGTTAGCCTAACCCAAACCCAAGCTTTGGTCATTTTCACCCACTTGGACCCATGCACTAAATGTAGCCCAACCACTCCAAAGCCATCAAATTAATGACTCCACAGCCATTAGTTGGATCCTATGACTGAGCCAAAACTCACTAACCACCTAATCTAAGCCATGGACCAATGGTCCCTTAAATCAAGGAATTTCATGCCATAATTGCTTAAGCTTAAGATTCTTTTTGCCAAAACTAAACCCAAGCCCATTAAATTGCTGTGACATATTCTCTGGGTTCCCTGAGCTCCTAGCCACCTCCCCCTGCCATAGCTAGCCGGCCTAGTCACCGGAGAAGCCAAAACTGAGGGCCACCTCCTCTTGAGCTTCACCCAAATCAAAACTAGAGGCTACATCATCCAAATTAAATGTTGGAGCCTCTCTGCCCTCCACATAGGCAGCACTTTGCACCCCTCAATTGACCTACAGAGCCACCCATTGGCCATTTTTATAAAAATCTCACCTCCACGACCATGAAAGGAGTGCTGAAATTTTATTAGAGAGAGCTTCCCAAATCACTTACAGAGCTTCTTTGGATCTCCTCAGTGTAATCCAACAATCTTCCCCCACTGATTCCCACCATGGAAGCCCAATTTTGAGTTCAAATTTCTGCCAAAAACCAGAGCATAGCTCATTAAACTCCCACAGTCCACCAAACTTCAATTACTTGTACCCAGACCTTCACAACACTGAAATAAGACAAAGCCCCATCAAATCCCGATGTCTTAATATAAACCCTATTTAATTTTCATATTAAATAGGAGAATTTGTCGGCAAATAAAATGGTTTCACAGACCAAACGGATGTCATATCTTTCTTAGTTTATTTGATCGAGCATCACCCTCAAGTCTTGTGTTTATCCTTCGGGATAGATATAAGATTTGAGGTGAAGCGCTCTTTCATTTAAACTATGAAAAATATGGGGTCAGTTTGATTTTCATATTTTTCTAAATTTAAATTTATATGTAAATTAAATGTCTTTCCGAAGCGGGCGACGGGATTTCAATTTCGGTGACTGACAACTTCCTACGGGCAACTCCTTAACCAAAATAGTGTCGACACTATAAAGCTGGAAATGCTCCCAACAATAGGACTTATGCTCCATCTGGGTCGGGGAGCCTTCTAACACCCTAGGTGCACTAGACAAGCACTTATAAAAGGTATGCTTGGCCAGTCAGGTTTAAGAAGCACGGAGGCTCCTCCTCAGGACATGCAAATATGATGCAGTTATCTAGAGCGGTCCTTAAGTATTGTGGAGGCCCTATTAATATATGCAGGAAAATAAAAGTTGTAATTTTTAGATCTTGAATATTTTAATCCTAAAGTTTAATTTTCTTGAATATTTTATTTAGAATTTTGTAGAAAATTACAATTTTAGAGTCTTTAATGAGCCTAGATTATATCGAGAAATCTCAGATAATCCACGGAAAGAAACAAGGAAAACACATGCAATTGCGGACATGCAATACGATGCAAAAAGCAAAACAAGCTAAATCAAAATAATAAAAGGTCGGTGTCGCTGAGTCAACAACATATCCTAAAAAAGAAAAAGGCGGTCAGACTCTACATATACATGCCCGATCCTAATTCTATATATCAATATAAAATGCAAAATTAAGATACAGGCACGAACATCTGCTCCTGATCCTCTCCAAGTGGTTCTCGCGTCAAACGCCTCAAAACCCATACGCGTATCTTATTTTTGCTACAGGACTCTCCTAGACTCTAAAAAGTACATAGGGAAAAGAAAAAGACTCAATCTTGTATGAAAACAAGTGTCAGCAAGAAAGTTCACATGTAAATAATGTATCATGAGCCATGCCTTAAAAGTGGGGGACCTAATAGCACCTGCAAGAGAAAGGGTCAGAAATCATTTATTGCTCCCTCCATAGTGGTCCCTATGTGTGTGTGCATATAAATAGGCATGGCTCCCTGCAGAAAAGTGTACTAACACACTACCATACATATGCAACATGCAGTCATACCACAAGCATAATGCAAAAGAATGATGTCTGGCTAGGGCAATCAATCCAACAGAGAACAATATCCAGACATCAAAAAGTCTACCTAAGCACCCTAAATCCAAGCCTAGCACACCATGTAATGAAAAGTGTGTCAACCTAGTATCTAAGTGCAGGGTAAGTCTAGGTATAGTATGACTTTGACGGAGTCTCCATACCGGCCCCATCCTAAAGATCTAAAGGATCTAAAGGGTGTCATGAGGAATGGTGACACGAGTTAGATCTATTAACTATTTAGCATAGTCATACTCGTGTCAATCCCAATGACTTAACTCGCATTGAGCATCGCGACTGACAAGGAGTCACTCCCCTAACGAGTCTGGCTCGCTATCTATGAAAACTTGCAAATGCAAATGCAGACAATCATGTGATAGAAGTGATGATTTTATTGTGGGGCTGTGACTCAGGAAAAGATGGGCATACCGTGGAGGCAGTGACCCAAAAAAATGAGTGTGTCGTAGCGGTAGTGACCCGGAGATGGGCGTGCGGTGGAGGCAGTGGCCCGAGGAAGGTGGTGTCAAGGCGACAATGACCAAAAGAGATGGGTGTGTCATGAAGACAGCTGCCTAAAGAATGGCGTGTCGAGGTGGCAGTGACTAAAGTAATGGTCGTGTCGTAGTGGCAGTGGCTCAAAGAAGCGCAATACAAGAAAATGATAATGATCATGCAAGCTGACACATACAAGATGCAACATGCAAGCAGACAAGCATGTGATATGCAAATGATCGGTCGACCGAACCATGGTGGTCGGTTGGCACAAAGTGATTGGTCAACCGAGCCGGAGCGGCCGGTCAAACCAAAGTGAGACCCTCACAGGGTCGGAGCAGCCTATCAGAGCGAAGTGAAATGCTCTCTGGGTTGGGGTGGCTGGTCGGAGCAAAGTAAGATTCTCACTGGGCTAGGGTCACCAATCGAAGTGAACTGAAATGCTCACCTAGCGGGGCGGCCGGTGGGAGCGAAGTGAAATGCAACATGCACCAAGAAAAAATGCAATATGCAACAAACCAATATGCAGGTAGCAAACCGGGCTCGTGCTAACGACCTCGCATAGGTACCTAGGGCTGACGCACTTGGATCTGCGGCATCTCTGCCTCTAGCTTTGGCATGGCAATGTAGAGGGTTTTCCCCTCTGATTTTTCGTAAGGGAGACTCTCCATTGTTCATAGGTGAACTAGCTACAAAGCTTTTTTCACTCTACAAACACCCAGAATCTTATAGGACAGATTAGCTACAAAGTTTTTTTCGTCCTCTAAAATCGAACTCAACTAATCCCTCCAAAGGAGATTAGGAGCACCAAAACTATAGAAAATTGGGATTCTGACCTGGCGGGTTTAAGGACTAAAGCTCACAACACGAGGGGTGACACTCGGCTCTACGGGGGGTTTTTATCCACACATAGAAAGTCCTAACCTAAAGGCTGTCTCTAGGAAAACCAACAATCCATAGGCACATTGTCGCGCCGACCCATGCCGACGCACACACCCCGTGTGGTCAATCAAACCCACACGCCTAGACTCCACTATTTTTAAGGCTAGCTAGGAGTTGTAAAATCTCACTACCGTGATAGTTGCAGACGTGTTTCCTTACTTTCTCCAAGCTCTTTGGTGTCCAATTCATGATCCAATGTGCCTCGTAGAATGCACACAGGACAACAAAAAGACACAATGAGGGCAGGAGTCAGTGAGGTATGAAAAATACCCAAAAAATAATAATTTAGCACATAAAAATATGCCACAAAAAATATACCTTTGTGAGGGAGGTTGCTCGTGACGGCAAAGGAGAGGAACCCATGGGGTAAAAGATGCACACGCCTCCTCAAACAACTGCAACACTCACTGTCCGGTGACGTCAAAGTGCTCTGGAGAAGTATCCAGCCACCGGAAAGGTAAGACGGTGAGGTAGAGGAGTTATCTCACCAACGGTGCACACCGAGAGTGAAAGAGACGCAGAGGAGAGCTCAAAATCTGACATTCTCCTCACTGATTTTCTTTGGTGTAGATACGACGCTGGCGAGGCAAGAAGGTCAATGAGGAAGAGGTCCGGTGAATGGCGGGATCTCGGCGTCTAAGTTGGAGGAGGGATGTCGGAGACGGCAGCGCTGAGTTTCACTAGCGAGGAGGGGTCGGCAGCAAGCTTTGAGCGAATTGGCATGGCTGAAGTCTGCGAAATGGGGTTCGACCAAGGGCTATGCTAGCAAGAACACTAGCGGTGGGGCATCCTTTGGAAGTGAGGGAGACCGACAGCGACGTAGGAGGGAGAGATGTGCAGCTGAAGAAGCTTCAACGCATGGGAGGAGCCCCGCAATGAGCTCCTCTAGCGAAGAGGAGGATCTAGTGAGGGTGGCTGGTGGTGAACATCGATGGCAAGGGGGAGGGCCAACACTCACGGAGTCGCGACTGAGAGGGAGGGAAGTCTCGCGTTTCATTTCAGCGACTGGGGGCTAGAGTTTGCATGTGATAGAAGAGAGAGGGTGAAAGCGTGAGTTTTAGAAGGCATAATATATACATAATATATTATATTATATTATAATAATTATTATTATATTATTATAATTATTGTTCATGTATTCTTCACTTGTACACATCCTCGCGACAAAGTGGATGTCCTTCATGGCTAAAATTGACGTTCTGGACGCGTTGGCACTGTCCATTTCATTGTTCGGGGTCGTTTGGGCCACTTTTTTTATGAACGTGCCCAAAATAATAATTCACACATTTTTACCCTGTCTGCAAAGCAGTAGCGAAGTGGACATCCTCCGTAAGTGAAATCGACATTTTGGACGTACTGGCAAATAAAACTTATCTCACAATCCTTCCCAAGAAAATCCTTAGAAGTTCTCTCCAAGTTTTTTTCTCTTTATAAGGACTTTCAATTCTCTCTTAGAAGTGTAATGAAGAAGAAATCTCTCACTTTCCCTCTCCTCTTATAACCCTAGAAGACTATCTCTAAGCCCTTAACTTTCTCTCTCTATCTCTCCCTCTTGGTTCTCATGCCACCTATTTTTTTTCGCCCCCCCCTTTGAAGTTTTTCTCCCACCTGATTTTGTTTTTGGCTACCTCCTCTGAAAAGAATTCAATTTCCCTCCAAAATTCAAAAGTCAAACCCTTCAATTCAAAAAATGTGTCTCTTTGATCCAAGAGTCAAATCCCTTCAAATTAGAATCTTCCAAAGTGTCTAAATGCATTGAGTCACTCCATAGGGTGTTTAGAACAAGTGTACCTTTTAAAATTCACGCAAAATTTATCTTAAATCGCTTTAATTTGAAAAAGTCGCATCTGCCGCATCATGCGCCAGCACTTTGGATTCTGGTGTATCATGCGACAAACCGAAATATTGGCTATTTTTGCTCCAAATTTTGCTCATTTTATCATTTTTGCTCCAAATTTTGCTTAATTTGTCAATTTTGCTCCCAATGCCTAAAAATGGTATACTGACCCTGATGGTTTATATGCAACAGTATAACAATGTCTTTGATTATATTTTTCACTTATACTTCCTTACTTTGCAACCCTAAACCCTAAACCCTAATATATATATATATATATATATATATATATA
>JXCR01050558.1:71429-101832 GCA_002079205.1 Phalaenopsis hybrid cultivar | reverse complement strand
TATATATATATATATATATATATATATATATATATATATATATATATATATATATATATATATATATATATATATATATATATATATATTAGGATACTACGTAAGTATATGTATTTTTATCACGTAATATAAGACTTTTGATTAAGAGCTGAATATCGAACCCACAGAAATTTCACAATATGCACTAATAAACAGCAAACTTTCTATTTTAAAAAGACAATTACTTAAACTATAGATATTTTTACATTAATTAAAAATCAAATCTTCTTGGTACATTTGATCTTTTGACAAACCAATAAAAACTTTTGAAGATAACTTGAGTTTATGTAAAAGAAAAACACTTAATATGAAATATCTTTTCCCTTATCATGAGTCAGTAATATGCATAGGAATTCTGTTATGGAAGTATTCAAATTGTGTTATGCCAAATAAGAGCAATAATTTTCTTTACCCTTTCTAGAGATGTTATAAAGAGCATTGACTAATTTAAAGTTTGAATAATTCTAAAGACCGTCTAGGTAGAGAACATACCAGCTCTCACTCTAGAGATTCCTCGATTCCCTCCACCTGAAGGCTAACATCTTCTATCAGAACCTAAAACAATAAACCAAGTTGGGGGCTTTAACATGTCCTAAAAAGCTTCTTACCCCTTTAACATTAGTCAGAGGTGGTAATTTTTCAATAACTTGAATTTTTACAGGATCTACTTCCATGCGATTTTCATAAATTTTATGTCCAAGTACAATTCTTCCTGCAACCATAAATTGCATTTTTCCCAATTTAATACTAAGTTGATTCTTTCACATACTTCCAAAAAATTTTCTAAGTTATTTAAACATAATTCAAACAAAATTCCGAATACAAAAAAATCATCCATAAACACTTCCATTCCATGTTCAATAAAATTGCTAAAAATTGACATCATACATATTACAGGTGCATTACATAGTCCAAAAGGCATTCTACAAAAAGCAAATGTTCCATATGAGCTTGTAAATGTTGTCTTCTCTTGTTCCTCTTGAGCAATTAAAATTTGGTGATAACTGGTATATCCATCTAAAAAGCAATAATATTTGATCCCAACCAATCTATCCAACATTTGCTATAGAAAACGTAAAGGAAAGTGATCTTTTCTGGTGGCCATGTTTAATTTTCTATAGTCAATACAAATTCGCCAACCAATAACTTATCGTATTTGTATTAATTCATTTTTCTCATTTTCTTCAATGCTCACTCCTCCTTTCTTCGAAACACAGTGAATTGGACTTACCCAAGCACTGTCTGAAATAGATATATAATTCCAACATCTAACCATTTTAAAATTTCTGTTTTAACAACTTCTTTCATTATTGAGTTTAATCTCCTCTGAGGATCAGCTTTAGGTTCATATTTGTCATCTAATAGAATCATGTGCATACAAATAGAATGACTAATTTCTTTAATATCTGCTAAAGTTCATTCAAAAACCTTTTTATATTTTTTTAACATCTCTATTAATTTTTTGTTCTTGAATTTCTGTTAATTCAGAAGATGCAATAACAGGTAATGTAGATGACTCTTCTAAAAACACATTTTTTAAATGAGCAGGTAATATTTTCAGTTCATGTTCAGGTGGTTTAATACATGAAGGAATAAGATTTTTATTATCATTTTCTAACAAGTCTAAAGTTTGAAATTTGCCCTGAATATAATCTAAATCTTCTTTTTTTATTTTGTCCTTATTTTTAAAAAATTCTCCTTACTTTAATTTGCCTTCAAACTCATTCTTAAATTACTCATTACTTAGATAATCAGTCACTTTCATCCTAAAACAATCATTATCTTTTTTCTAATGTTGCATATTTCATAGCTTTTACAATATTAAATGTTACTTTTTGATCATTAACTCTCATTATTAATTCTCCTTTTTGCACATCTATCACAACTCTCCCTGTTTCAAGAAATGGTCTCCCCAAAATAATAGGAATTTCATTATCTTCCTCCATATCCAACATTATAAAGTCTACAGGGAAAATAAATTTATCTACTTTTACTAATACATCCTTTATAACTCCTTTTGGAAAAGTTATTGATCAATCAGCTAACTGAAGTGTTACAGTAGTAGGGGAAATCTCTCTCAAATCTATACGTTTAAAGATCGATAAAAGCATAATATTGATACTCGCTCCTAAATCACATAAAGCTTTTCCAAAAAGCTTTTCACTAATAGCATAAGGTATAGTAAAATTACCAGGATCTTACAAAATTGTTAGTAGTCATTTCTTCAATTAAAGAATATTATTCATCAAAAGGTTTTGACATTAGTGATCCACCCGAAGCAGCATCTATAATAGATCTAAGTGATCCTACTAATCCATTATAAAATTTTTGAATTATTAACCAATCTGGTAGAGCATGGTGTGAACATTTTCTAAAAAGATCTTTAAATCTTTTCAGGCTTCATATATCGATTCCCTTTCAAACTGACAAAAAGATGTAATATCATTTCTAAGCTTAGCTATTTTCAAGGATGGAAAATATTTAGCTAAGAATTTTTGTGATAGTTCTCCCCAAGTTCTGACAGATCCATGTGCTAATGAATTTAGCCATGCCTTAGCTTTACGCCATAATGAAAAAGGAAAAAGTTTAAGTCTAACAACATCATTAGACACTCCTTCATATTTAAAAATAACACAAATTTCAAGAAAACTAGCAAGATGTAAATTTGGATCTTCAGTAGATATTCCTCCAAATTGATTATTTTGTACCATTTGGATAATGGTAGGTTTAAATTCAAATGAATTAGCAGCAACATCAGGATTTTGAATACTCAAGTGAAGTTCATCTGCTGTTAGATTAGCAAAATCTTTTAAAGGTCTTTGTCAATTTTTGTTTATTTGATTATTTAATTTATTCATCATTTTGTTTAAGTTTTTAATTTCTTTTTATTGTTTTCAAAATTTTCTAATAGTACACTCTAATTCTGAATCGTAAGGTACTAAACCTTCAGATCCAATATTTTGCATAAACAAATAAAATAAGCAAAGAAAAATTTCTTAAAATAACTCTTAAATAAAAATATATTTTGTTTTTGGATTTTTTGATTGATTTTTATGTTTTTTTATAATTATCTCTAAATTTCCTAATTTTCCAAATTTATTTAATTTACTGTTACCTTCCCCGACAACGGTGCTAAAAACTTGATCACGGTGAAATATAGTTGTGTAAAAATTATATAGTTGACTCCGCTATGCAATAGTGCTAAGAGTTTGATGCAATATTTTATGAATTAGAAATTTAAGCAATTAATATTGGGATTCTACGCAAGTATACGTATCGTTATCAAGTAATAAAAGACTTTCTATTTAAGCCTCAAATATCGATCTCACGGGGAAGGTTTAAATTTGAAATGATAAATTTACTAGGAAATTCATAGAAAGTCAAAAAAAATTATCGTCACTAATTTGAAATGTTGAGATATTATCACAACTAAATTATTAAACTAATAATAAAACTAAAATATAAAGTTTTAAATAGAACTACTAAACTATTAAATTATGTTTATGTGATGAAGATTTCTTATGTGAAAAAGCATCTTTCCCACTTTAATGAGATTTTGGTAAAATGAGATGAAATAAATGGTTTTAATATGTGTTGTGCCAAATAGGAGCAGTTTTAATTCTCTACCTTGATACAGTGTTATAGAAAATCATTGGCTAAACCCAGGTTTAGTCCCTAAATCTGTGGCTAGGCTAGGAGGATACTGGCTCCCACTCTAGAGCTCCCACTTCCCTTCGCCTGAAGGCTAACTCTCATAAACACTAAGACTGAATTGGGGATTTTAGTCTGTCACCCTAAAGATTCTCCAATTCTACACCCAACAAAGTATGTTTCCTTATTTATTTGCACTTAATTCCATGAACGAAATTCTCCTTCATAAAATCAAATGTGATCCTCACTCTGTTGTAGAACTCATACTCTATTTCCCGGATCATATGTTTCACAATATATTTTAACAATTCAATTGACCAGATCAAAAAGTAAATTAAGTTTGGAGTTGAAAAATCATCACAATTTATTTTATATTTTAATATTGTCACATCCATATTATCTCTTAATTTCACTATATCTCAGAGTAGGGAGAAAGATAAAGTAAAATACTCAGACTTCAAGAGAAAGATACAACAAAACATAAATTTTATATATAAAAGAAAGTTCATACAACACTAATAAACAAACAACACTTATCTAAAACTCTTTATCAAAGAAAATTCCTTGTAGCCTCTTCTAGGAAATGTAAGAAGAAGAAATCTCTCACTTTTCTCCTTCTCCAACACTCTTAGAGAATAGTTCACACTTTATCTCACCACAAAACTCTAAATTATAAGAACAATGGAATCTAAATGGTTGTGGAATGAAAAATGGAAGAATGTGTGATGCGTGGAAGGTTGAATTGAGGTGATGAGATGTCAGGAAGAGTCACTTTTCTGATCAATTTTGGCCCCAAATAAAGCCTAGAGTCAGTTCTCAAATATGTGCCTCCAAAAACTCTTCAAAAAGTGTCAAAATTCCTTAAATCTTCTAAAAACAGGGGCTGGCCGACATTGGTGTCGTCTGCACCAGTGTTCTGCAATTTAATTTGCTGCTCTCTATCAAACGGCTTCGTCGGCGCTGCTTCTGGTCGTCGGTGCTAAAAAATTTTCAACTTCTTCATTTTTTCTCCAAATCCTAAAATTCAACAACCTGCAAGAAAACATAAAAATACCCTCTATTAAAATCAATATCACAAAAAATGAGTATAAAATATGGGTCTAAAAATGCATATATTTTTGGTGTATCATAACATAAAGACTTATGAATCTCATGTTGATTGGAGATCCAAAAGTAAGACCAGAGATATTCTCTTCTAGTGACCCTACTCTTCGAAACTATTGGACTAGATGATGATCCAGCAGGAGATATCTTAAGAATGGATCATAGATTGTAAAACATGGATGCCATAAATGCTCACACAGATAATTTAATATGGTAAAAGTTTGAATATGATTTTGCTTATGATGATGCAATGGTGAGATACATGAAGGGTGATTATTCAATTTTGTTTCCTACTCACCCTGTTTTTACACCATATGAGTGGCAAAATCTGGATGTAGATGATGATGATTGGTGATTTTTCTTTTAGTTTATATGTTTGATTGTACATTGTTATGTTGTTATTTGTTTTTGTTATATTGTTGAGACTGTTTGTTGTTAGATTGTGAGACTCTATTTTATTTTAGATATTAAGTTTTGAATTGAAGAATTGTAAAACTATTTTTTATTTGAAATTCAGTTTAGTTCTATTTTTAGTTTTAGTATTTTGTTAAATGTATTGTAATTATCTCTTTCTCAACATATTTTATATGTATTATGTGCAATTTAATGTTATAATTCTTGCAGCTTTTCATATTAGCACCTGCAATATTTCAGAGTTAAGTTTCAAAAGATCAGAACCTTCAACAGTTAAGTCTTTTGTTTATGTATTTAATGTTTTCTTTCACCCTTTATTTTTTTTTTCAGTTCTTCATGCTAAATCTTTTAAAAATTTAAGTTTGGGGGAAAGAAAAATTCCTTTTTAAAAGAAAAAAACTTAATTTTATTTTTCCTCACTTAGCTATCTTTTCAAAAATTTTAAATTTAACATGACATTTGATATTAGAGGTTAACTTTAGATAACTATATTTATGTTTCTAAATATACAGTAAGCTTAAGTAAAAATTTTTCAATAATTAAGGTTAATTTTAGATATTAAGATATTTGATATAAGAGAATAAGACTATAATTTTCTATTTTAAGAAAAGAAATTTGTATTTTTGAAGTATTAAAAATCTTAGAGACTTATGTAAAAAGAAAAAAAATTAAGCATTATGAAATCTTTAAGCTAATATAAATTTGTTAAGTGAAGGAATGTGAAAATTTTTTAACTTTAAGAGGTGGATAGTGAAGTTTAAAATCATTAATCCTCACTTAAAAANGAACATAAAATTTGATAATACTAAAAATCATCAAATAAATATAGTATATCACAATATCCACAATATCATGATTGAGAAAAACATCACAAAATTAAGGCATGCTTTAAGAGGGTCCTACCACAATACTCATTGCGTGCTCAATGAGGGATTATTTTTAATTTATTCTTTAAAATCAATCGAAGGATTCTATATGTTACATATGCAACATTGAATGTAGACCTAGTAATTTTGGGAATTTCTAGTCAGTTATTAGATTTGAATTAGGTTTTTTTTCTTAATTTATGAAAATTAGAAAATTTTCATTGTTTTATATTATTATGATTTCTTATCAATTTGAGGCGTTTAGGCATTAACATTTATAGGATATAAGATGGTGGAAGATTTTTTTTATGATGTTGATACGTTTACCACGGATCTTAAAAGATTTCTATATAAGTGGTTGAATGCATCATTTAAAGAATAATATATTATCATGAGAGATAAAAATATTTTTTAAAAGAAATCTAATCAATCAGATGAAGAAAATCTTTATGATTTATGGCCTTATATTAACCCAAATATTTTCTTGACCTTAAGAGTGTAAGATATGATTTTTGTTTTTTTGGGATCTAGTATCCCTACAAAGGCAAACCATCATAGTTAATTATATCACAAGAGCGGTGGAATTCTAAGAGAGCTCTCAATAAAAATGTTAACTTATATCAGGCAAGATTTTAATGTTTATGTTTTCAAATGAAAAGATTTGAGAATTAAAGAGATTTTTAAATGATGCTTTTTAAAAGCTTGAAAAGATTTCCTTCGGATTCAAAGATTGGGACTTTCAATGCAATGATGATATATCATAAAAATTCTCAGAAAATGTAACCAGCTATGGGAAGAAGGTGTACCCTGAGGATTAGAATTAAAAAATTATTAAAATAATGAGATTTGATTTGAAATGTAGGATTTGATTTGAAATGTAGGATTTGATTTGAAATGTAGGATTTGATTGATTAGGATTGAAAAGCTTGACTTGAGTTTTTCTAATTTGAATAACTTTATTTTAGTTGATTTGATTTGATTTGAACAGCTTGATTGGACTTGAAGGGTGTTGAAGGTTAGATTGAGTTGAATGGTTTAAGTTGAAGGGTTTGAGTTGAATGATTGATTTGAGTATATTTGATGTTTAGTTTAAAGGTCGAGTGGAAGTTATTGGTTTGGATGTATTGGTTCAAGTGTTATTTGCCTGAATGTTATTTCAAGTTTATTTGATTATTGATTGAAGCTTATTTAAAATTTATTATGAATGTTCTTTGAATGTTAATTTGAGGTTATTTTGAATGTTCTATGAAGGTTAGTTTAAAATTTTAAAAAGTTTTGATTTGGAGTTCAAAAAGATTTGAAGTTTTTACACAACCCACAATTACACAATTATTTAAATTCAGAAGTTTGGATGTATTGGTTCAAGAAACTTAATTTTATGTGTCCTCACTTAACTATCTTTTCAAAAATTTTAAATTTATCATGACATTTGGTATTTGAGGTTAACTTTAGATAACTATATTTATGTTTCTAAATATATAGTAAGCTTAAGTAAAAAATTTTCAATAATTAAAGTTAATTTTAGATATTAAGATATTTGGTATAAGAGAATAAGACTATGTTTTTCTATTTTAAGAAAAGAAATTTGTATTTTTGAAGTATTAGAAATCTTAGAGATTCATGTAAAAAGAAAAGAATTAAACTTTATGAAATCCTTAAGCTAATATAAATTGTTAAGTGAAGGAATGTGAAAAGTTTTTAACTTTAAGAGGAGGATAGTGAAGTTCAAAATCATTAAAGGCTATCCAGATATATTAATCCTCACATAAAGAAAGACGAAAAAGAAAAGAAAAGAAAAAGGATTGAAAATGATCCTGAAAAAAAATAAAAGAAAAAAAGGAGAGATGTGAGGAGAAGTTTGAGGAGTTGCCTAATTAAAAATTGGTTTCACTTGAATCAACTTAAGGAAGAAGACTTGACTACATTTTCTAAACTTTTATTTGAGTATTAGTTTATTTACTAGTAAAGTTTTATGAAGTTTTTTTTCATATGTATATTCTAGGTGACTTTAATATAGCAGTTTGCATTTTTTTCTTGAAAAGAATAGAGAATTAGAATTCTTGGACTTGACTGCTGAATATTCTTATACTTTTAGTATTAACTGGAGTTATTTTGAATTTTTCTTAAGACATGTTATTATGTTTAGTAGACTAAAATATGGTTATCTAGAAGTTAAATTCTTTACTATAATTCATAATTTTTATATATAGTAGAGGAGTTACATGAGGAAAAGTAACATGTATGTTTGGGGGATTTTGATACAAAAAATATATGCATTTTTAGACTCATATTTTATACTTATTTTTAGTGATATTGCGCTTTAATGGAAGTTATTTTTATGTTATCTTGCAGGTTATTGATTTTTAGGACTTGAAGCAAAAAGAAAGTAAAAAGGATGGAATTTGGAGTCAAAATGACGCTTTTGAAGAAATACTCAGTGTCGGCGACGCTAGGAGCAACGCTGATGACGTAGACTTACAGAACGACTGATGGAATTTACTCAACGCCGATGGTGCCAGAAGCAGTGTCGACAGCCGACAGCGCCAGAAGCAGTGCCGACAACGCCATTTGACAGAGAGCAGCGAAATTAGATACGGGACACTGGCGCTGACGGCGCCAATGTCGGTTCAGACCCTGTTTCTAGAAGATTTGACAAACTTAGACGTTTTTTGAAGGGTTTTTGGATGCACCTATTGGAGAACCAACTCTAGGCTCTATTTGGAGCCAAAATTGATCAAAAAAGGGGGCTCCTCTTCATTTCTCCTTGCTCATTTTTGCCACACCTCGCCTCCATACACTTTTTCCATCTTCATTCCACTACCATTCAAGAGTCTATTAGTGATTTTTCTTTAAGAGTTTAGAGTTTTTGTGGTGAGATTAAACGTGAAATCTTCTCTGAGAGTGTTGGAAAAGGAGAAAAGTGAGAGATTTCTTCTTCTTACATTTTTTAGGAGAGGCTACAAGGGATTTGCTTTAAGAAAGAGATTTAGATAAGTGTTGTTTGTTTATTAGTGTTGTATGAACTTTTTTTATATATGAAATTTGTTTTTTGTTATATCTTTCTCATGAAGTCTGAGTAATCTTCTTTATCTTTCTCCCTATTATGAGATATGGTGAAATGAAAAGATAATATGAATGTGCCAATATTAAAATATAAAATAAATTGTGATAATTTTTCAACTCCAAACTTAATTTAATTTTTGATTTGGCCAATTGAATTGTTGAAATGTGTTGTGAAACATATGATCCGTGAAATGGAGTATGAGTTCTACAACAGAGTGGGGATCACATTTGATTCCATGAAGTTGTATTTCATTCATGGAATTAGGAGCAAATAAATAGGTAAATATACGTTGTTAGGTGAAAAATTGGAGATTTTAGGGTGACAGACTAAAATCCTCAGTTCGGTCTTAGTGTTTAAAAACTAAAGCGAGAGTTAGCCTTCAGGTGAAGGGAAGTGGGAGCTAGTATCTTCCTAGCTTAGCCACGGATTTAGGGGCTAAACTTAGGATTAGCCAATGATTTTCTATAACACTGCATCAGGATAGAGAATTAAAACTACTCCTATTTGGCACAATATATATTAAAATCATTTATCTCATCTCATTTTACCAAAATCTCATTGTAGTGGGAAATGTGATTTTTCCACATAAGAAATGTTCATCACATAAACATAGTTTAGTAGTTACTGTTTAAAATTTATATTTTAGTTTTTCTAGAAGTTAAACAATTTAGTTTTGTTAGCATCTTACACATTCAAAATTAATGACAATAATTTCGTTTGATTTCTGTGAATTTCTTAGTTAATTTATCACTTCAAATTTAAACTTTCCCCATGGGATCAATATGTGAGGCTTAAATAGAAAGTCCTTTATTACTTGATAATGATATGTATACTTGCGTGTCGACACTGAAAAGTTGGGGGAGTTGCCCGTAAGAAGTTGTCGGTCGCTGGAATCGAAATTCCATTCCCCGCTTCGGAAGGACGTTTAATTTACGTATATATATAAGTTTTAAGAAAAATATGAAATCAAACTAACCTCATACTTTTTAATTTACATGAAAAGAGCGCTCTACCTCAAATCTTGTATCTATCCCGAGGGATAAACACAAGACTTGAGGATAAGACTCGATCAAATAAACTAAGAAATATATGACATCCATTTGGTCTGTGAAAATAATTTTATTTGCCGACAAGTTCCCCTATTTAATATAAAGAATTAAATAAGCTTTATTTTAGGTTGGGTTTAGAAAAGCTTCCTATAAGGGCAAGCCCCTATAGTTAATTACATCTTAAATGACCAAAGTCACTTAAGAAGACTCTCGATAAAAATCAGGGAATACTATCTTTTAAGAGGTCAAAAAGATAGGACTTTTCGCTACCTAAGCTTAGTATTCAAGTTGTTTAAGGTTGAAATAATGTAAAACATGAAGTCGCCAATTTATCGTGAGTACCACCTAGGAGCTGCTACTGACATCTTAATCTAGGGGAGATTGTAAAAGAAAAACATGTTAATGTGTAATGAAATCATGTAGTGGTAATGTGAAAACTGTACATCCGACAGAAGAATATACATTGAAAGATAGAATAAGCAAACTACACTGGGCAGGTGTGTGTATGTAATGTGTGTAGGAGAAACAAAATAACAGAATCAAAAAGTAGGAAAAAGTCAAAAAGGAACATTCCGTAATAAATCTGAAACAAAACAAAGTTCGTAGGAAATCTGAATTAATCCATAGAGGTAAACTTGTAGAAAATCCAAAAGAAATAACAAAAATGACGAAAGCACTAGAATGGACTACAAGTTCAAGAAGACCGTAAGCTTGGTGGTGAGGAGGACTCAGAGCTGTGTTGTAGACCACAACCTTAAGTACTGACTACTAGACTTACTTTCTGCAGAAGGGAGCCCTAATCAAACTCGAGTAGCCAACCGTGGACCTTTGTAAAATTTTTCATACATTTCAGTCTGAATCTGCATGCAAGTAAAAGCCGTAAGTAAGTAGGTTGTTTTGTAGTGGAGGTGATTTTCTATTTTTCAAATGTATTTATATATATTTTTTATTTTTTATATTTTTTAAAATAATTCGATCCACAATTTGAATACCCTAGTCGGATTAGGACTACTAGCAACTTTTGACCGCTGGCGATAGAAACCTCAAGGCTGGGGGAATAGTATCTGTAAAAATTCCCTACTCTACCCTCTCTAGGGTCTCTGAGTTGGGAGATACTATTCTAAGGGACCCGATTCTCTATAATGCAATCTTATCACTGTCCATAACCCCAAACACTCCACTTACAGCCTTGCTTGATGGCCCCACATATAGCAAGAGTGCTATACGTGCGCACTCGTGCGTCCTACAAGAGTGCGAGATTTAGACCAAGAAGCAAGGAGAAACAAGGGACGAGGGAACAAGGAAGAGAGAGAGGAGAAGAAAATCCACCTAACACAATGCCAGAAAGGAGGTGGGTTGTTTCTCAATATCAAAGAAAATCAGAATACGTGTCAAAGCAGTTAAACCTCTCCCAGCGTGGTGCAGGGATGTGAAGTGATGTAGTATCTGAGACGGTGTAAGATGCAGCGTGGGTGAAGTGGTGTAATGTAGGAAGTGGGGTGATGTAGTGAAATAGTGTAGTGAGGTGGTGGAGTGAAGTGGTGGAGCGGTGAAGTTAAAATAATAATGAGAAACCGAGATATATATCAGAAAGCCAAAGTCAAAAAAAAAGAAGCAACATGCCCAGGTAAGTAAAAAAAAAGGGTCGAACCCGATCGAGAAAAATCGGGCAGCATAACGGCATAAAAATGGATTTTCCACACCTGCAATTTGCACAACTAAGGAAGTACACAAGCATATGAATGACAACATCCAGTGTTTCCGTCAATCCCAAGCCTATATGTAGCATAAGCCACATTAAATGCATGCAAAGAGGAGCCATGAGGCACCAAGAACAAAGAAGCCAAGCCAAACATCATGCCACCACAAGAAAATATGTAAAATTTCCTCATCTTATGTATCCTCTTAAACAACATGAACTTTTTTGTATATGAAACAACAAAACAATTAATTAAGTAGAAGAGGAGTTGAGAAGATGGGGAAACAAGCAATCCATGCATAAAATATACCCCAAGCCCTCTCTTTTTTTTCCCCTTTCTTGTAAACAACACAAATAGTACTCTCCAGGATGGATTTTAAATGAGGGCAGCAAGAACACAATTTAAACCAACATATGTAATGGATACCAATGCAAATTTTCACATTTGGAAAGTATAAGACCATTCCCAAACAATTCGAAATAAACATATAGGTGCAGATTTTGAATTTAAGAAAGTATATAAACGATCCAAACTAACCCATCATAGTCATACAAGTGCAAATTTTTCATTTGAGCATGCATAGGAGTGATCTAGATCAACTACACAAAACTGTACAAGTGCAGATTTTGCATTTGAGCATGCACATAAACGATCCAAACTAACTCCACATGATTATAAAAGTGCAGATTTTGCATTTTGGCAAGTATAGGAATGATGTAAACTCATCCAATGTAACATCACAAGTGTAAATTTTTCATTTTGGCAGGTATAGGAATGATGGCATCCTTTCCGAAATGTAAATAACACAATCAAAAAGATGTTACAAGCATATATGTGACAATACCGCATCCTTCCAACAAGTGTTTAATATGAATATAAGTGTAGAAAAGGGGAACTTCAAAATCCTACAAGCAAAACACCCTTTTTTTTTGCATGGAATGGGGTGAAAAACATGTGAAATCAAGGCTTAGATGTTATACATATGAGAACATAGTGAAATGAGTGAAAAACAAGCTTGCATGGCCTCATTCATGAGTGTTTCAAAAATGACAAGTTTCAAATCCTAAAATTTCACATGATAAACCAATTCTCCCAGGCTTCAAAAGGGTGAAGCCCCAAGTTCAAGAATAAATCTGAGTTTTCTCTTCTCAAATAATTTCACAATGCAAGCCTCTCTAGCATCCTCCCCGTTTTCCAAAAAATGCATTTTTAATTTAAGCAACTCATTCATATGTTCCAACTCCTCAATTTTATAACCGTTTTTTTATTCTTAATGTCAAACTCATTTAGTTCTTAAAGTTACTTTAATTTCTCAATTCCAGATACACCAAAAAATACAATCAGGGGCAATTCCAAATGACGGAGAGTAGAAAAATTAACATTGCCAGACAAGCAATCATCACAGCCAAAATCCCCCAGCCACATTTCTATAGATTATGAACTGCAAATGATAAGAACTGCTTAATGATCTTGGCAATCAAGTGGGATTTACAGCAAGATTCAAATATCAAAGATGTTTCAAATAAAAAAAAATTAATAGCCTCAGACATCCTTTTTTTTTATATGGAGAGTGTATGAACAACAAACAAATGCTTCATGATGCCCTTTTAAAATTCCAATAAGTATTTCAAAAAGAATCCTTAATTACTTCCTCCACTAAAAAAAATGAGTTCATATTTTCAACATTTTTCATGATCAAGAGTATCGAGCAAACAAGCCAAAATATCGCAAACCAGCAAGAATGTAATACCTCGGGAGCCAAATATGCGGTCAAGCAATCCAGCAAGAATGTAATACCTCGAGAGCCAAATATGCGGTCAAGCAAACCAGCAAGGGGGGCGGAGAAGCGGCAAAAATGTCGAGCAAACAAGTTGCACGAGCAATCCAAAAATCCGGCAGCACCTCCCCCACTCAGTAAAATTTGGCCAGCCCTAAGGAACTTCCCAAATGGGGTTTTTATAGCCACAAAGGATAAGAAGAAGTTACTTGCACTCACCTGGGCGGTGAGCCGAGCCAAGAGAAAAGACAAGAGTCGCGCGGGGGAATATGGCGACAGAGGCGAAGCTTTTAGGCAGAGGAGGGAGCAGGTGGAAGCTTTATCAAAGCACGAAAGCACGTAGAAGGGGGACCTCGACCGAAGCTTCACGATAAGAGAGAGGGCTCGGTCGGTCTCGCAAACGGGAGAGGGAGGTGCGGTCGGTTTTGTGAACGAAGGAAGAGAGGCGTGCGTCAGTTTAGGGATTTAGGGATTTAGGGATTTTTGGATTAAACATAAGAATTTTTTTAAATTTATATAAAAAAAATAAAATTTCGTGCAATTTATTTCTGTACGGCACCCTAGCAAAATGGGTGTCCCTCTTAGCTAAAATTGATGTTCTAGACGCACCTGTGCGGTCTGTTTCGTCATCTGAAGTCATTCGGACAACCTCGTCTCCGATTGCGTCAAAAATGCGTCCAAATCAGTTTTTTTTGTCAAAATTTTGAGCCCGAGATCGATCGTTTCAAAAATTCATTTATGTTTTCAACGAATAACGATGCAAACGATGTGAATTGTGGAAAACAAATATTTTGATTGTTCAAATTGCGGAGTTCGTGCACGCGAAAGTGCAAATTGTGCAAGAGGCAACCCTAGGGCATAATGATCCTATAGGAACTCCTTTTGAGTTCCCTCATGTTAGTTTCAACCTCCTATGTGTTAGAGTTCAAGAACCACATGCAAAACTTTAAAAGATTATAGAAGCAGTTTGAATTTCTAAAATGAGGTGGGTTCCATTTTTAAGAGTCTAAGATAGTCAAAGAAAGAATCCTAAGGCTAGACCCTAAATCCTAAGAGGAAACTAAACCTCACTAAAAATGAGGTCAACATTGCGTAGAATCCCAACATTAATTTCTTAAATTTCTTAATCATAAATATTGCATCAAGTTTTTGGCGTCATTGCATAGCAAAGTCAAACTTATACAAATTTTACACAACTATATATTCTAGGGATCATTGCTCGAGTTCTATAAGGGTCCATCAAGCTTTGATGATGCCTTGCATGAACTCCTTAAGTTTCATGAGTGTCGATCATACTTGGGATTGTGACAATCAGCAAAATACTTTCATTCTTAAATCATTGTAATACAAAATTTTTCTAAGGAAACAAAAAATTCTTTAGTCCATCTTTATTTCACACATGAGGGACTCATTTTTCTTTGTAGGTCCTTAGCTTGTATGCCCCAAAAGTGACCAGTTTGTCGATGATGAAGGGCTTGTCCAGGTCTTGTTAAGCTTTCTTATAGCTTGTCCTCACATGAATGGGTTGACATTCTTCAACAAGACATATCTAGTGGAGAAAGTTTTCTCTTATAAGAGATAACAAACTCATTGAGTTCCACTGCCAATTTGATGAGCTGATCGGAATGCTCCAACTAAGTAAGGATAGATTTGAGTGGATGGTCAATGATGATCCTGAGGGAAGATATTCGAAAATAGGGTAAAGCCTATGAGAAAAAATAGTGAGAGTAAAGGTTAATTCTTTCTCACTAGGGTACCTGAGCTCGGTGCCTTGGAGGAACCGACTGACATAGCAAATTGTGAAATGTTTTCCCAAGTAATCTTAGACTAAAACTATGCTTTAGGTCCAACTCTTGAGTATAAAGATAGTTATTCATTTGACTTTACGCTCTGGAGTGGTGGCGATGCTAAGGAATCCTTCAACTTTTTGTACGCTTGTTTGCATTCATCTAACCAAATGAAGTTCTTCTCTCATCTCAAGATTTTTAAGAAAATAACATAATTATTACCCAATTTTAAAATTAACCTTCTAAAGCTTGTGATTTGACCAGTCAACTTCTATACTTACATGATTCTTCAAGGGGATGACATGTTTATCAGTGCCTGTATCATTTCTGGATTAGCTTTTATCCTCTCCAGGGTTAGGAGGTAGCCCAAAAAATTTGCTTATTGATGTTTTGAAGGTGTAATTGAGTGGGTTGATTCACATGTTAAACTTTTGAAGTGTTTCAAGGATTTCTTTTGGATCTTTTATATTTTGATTGAACATTTAGATTTTTACTAGCTCATTAACTACATAAAAACTCGATATTTTTCTTTATGCTTCAAAAATATTACATCCATCATCAATTGGTATGCAGCTCCTGTACTTTTTAGCCTGAAGGGTGTTATATTATTATAATATACACCATCACTAGTGCATGGTTTTCTCTACATTGTCTAGGTGCATCTTTATTTAGTGATAGCTAGAAAACACGCTTGGAAGCCCATTAACAACTGGTTGGCCGTTGTTGCATCCATGATTGCATCGACTCGAGGTAGGGAGTAGTGGTCCTTTGGATAAGTGGTGTTCAAAGTAGTGAAGTCCACACACTTTTTGACCTTAGTGTTTGACTTTTGTACCATGACCACATTGCACATGCACATTGGATACTGAACCTGTAGTATGTAGTCAGCCTTCAGTAGCTTCAAAACTTTCTCTAAAATTAGCTTAGAAAAAGTGATGATTAAGGACCTTAACTTCTGGTTCCTCGATTGAGCTGCTAGATTGACATTCAAGCGATGGAAAGTAGCATTTATTGGTAACCCTAATATCTTGGCATGTAGGCCAACAAAAAAATCTTGTTGATCTCGGAGGATTTGGATTAACATATCCTTCAACCCTGCATCAAAACCTTCACTTATTAGAAAAAGATTATCAGTTATGCTTTTGATTATCATGATTTAAAGGGTGACCTTGTTGGTCTTAAGGCCCCATTTGCACAAATTTCTAAGCTCAAGTAGCTCCTTCTTGATGCTTTCGACTGCCCAAGATACCATGTGTAGGACTACTCCAGATTGCGCTTCACCCAAAAAAATTCACTACCATGTGGTATATTGAGGTAACAACCTTGAAATTTTTTTAGCAGAGGGTGGTCGAAAATGACATTATAAGTGGGAGACAAAGTCAACAATCATGAAATCCTTTATATTTATAAATTAGTTATCATTTTCCCTTCCTAAGTAACTAGTACGGTGATGGTTCCCAGGTCTTTTTTATTCTTACCAAAGAAACTACAGAGCGGGCCTATTACCACAATTAGTCAATCATTTCTGAGGCCCATCTTATCACGTTGATTTGAACTAAATGTTTGTTCAGCTTCCAGTATTGTTAAGAATGCTACCAATTTTGTAGTTGATGATCTGTACTTTTATGATGATGACATCTTCATAGGAGTTCCCCATAGGGGGTAGATCCTTGTTACTGAAGCTGATAAGGGAATGGGAGCTGTGTTTGGGAACAGTGGTGGCTGTACAATGTTCTCTCAACTGAATCCTATTTAAACTTGCTCAAAAAGATGAGTCTTCTCCTCCTACAAAGATGCAGGAACTATTCAAGTAATGTGGATGGCATGGGCTCGGACTGGATTGCCCAAAATTTACTTTACTAGAGCTTTCCCTTGCAGTGAGTTGTTTTTTATTGAGCTACAAACTCATTCAGCTTCCTACCTTGATCAACTCCTCAACCCAACTTTAGACGCGTTAGCTTTCCTCAATGTCGTGGTTGTGCTCCCGTTGATAGGCACAAAAGTTCTTTAGGTCTCAAAGGCAAGCTTTAGTGTTCATTGGGGGCACTCTTTTGAAGTACTCTATTTTGGATGTCTTTTACTAGCTTGACCATCAAAACTCTAAATGGAGTCATCTTGGGTAGCTTATGGCTGTGTAACAAGTGCTTATTATACCAAGCTAGCCACTGGTGAGGATATTGAGTCTGACTCTCTCGATTTTAAGTTCTATTGGCCACCCTATGAACTTGAGGTATCTGAGTGATTTCATAATATTGACGAGCGAAACAACATAATCATTATTCACTTATTGCCTTAGGGAGCCCTCTCCTACGGGCAATGGGTGGAGGATTATGCTTCAGAGGAAGTGGGGGTGAAGTTATGCTCTTCAATCAATATATCATTATTGGTCCTTGAGCTAGGGTGCATAACTTGGCCAATGTCTTTAGTCATTACAGGCCCAATGCATACTAGAAGAGTCCTTTCTTTAGCCTCTGAGCTAGAGTGTCATGAGTTATTACAGAATCCATATCTCATTTCCAATATCTCCTTCTAAAAGCAGATGATGAATGTGAAAAGGCTCTTATCCTATCATTAATGGATTTGCAAGAGTGCTTGTAATTTTTTCTAGGGCTTTTGGGCACTAACAAAACGTATCACAAACATTCACTTGAAGTAAGTGAATGATGCAATTACTCTTGGAAGCAAAGCATTGAACCACCTAAGGGTCAACTTCCGCAATATGATGAATAAAAGATGGCACTTCAGTGCATTGATGATACTCAATAGGCACATGGTCAACTTGAATGAGGCTATGTGGTCGGTTGGATCATTTCTGCCCTTATAAGACTCTAATGTTAGATCTTGAACTCTTTGGGAGTTTGAGGCCAGAGATTTACTGAGAGAATGCATTCTCAAGTTGTCAAGACTCCTTAATATACCCAAACCGATGTCAGTTGATTGATGCCAACCCAACACTATTAAAGTAATGGAGTATCCTTCACTTTCTATGGCCAAGGGGGCTCTTTGGCCATTGGGGGCCGACCCTCCCTCTTTGGGATTCTGCTCTCTTCCTCAAGCCAGTGCCTCTCGGATGACATCCTACGTTTTATCCTTCAACTCATGGATCTGCTAGTTTACGAACTCTCTTGCGCACATCATATTATTCTCTCTATTGTGAGTTTCTTTTCGGTCGGCTGTTTCTCTTATTGTTTGTGGCATGATTCATGCTCACTACACCTTTTAAAATGTTGAATCCAAATTTATCCGTGAAGCACACACCAAGGAATAGAGTATAAGAAATGTATGTGTGTGTGTGTGTGTGAGAGAGAGAGAGAGAGAAAAGTGAATAATAATGAACAAAAAATTGCATAAACCGTGTTGACCTTTCCCAACCTTTTTGGCTATAATTGTGTATCCCTCGTAACATAAATGATCTTCCAATTTATAGGGGAGAGATTATGATACAGTGATTTTACGTTCTTGGCCCCTACTTTAATGAGCGTTGTATAAGACATTTTAATCATTTTAAAGGTATTAGCCTATCACTCTGCTGC
This sequence comes from Phalaenopsis hybrid cultivar, assembly GCA_002079205.1. Taxonomy (NCBI): domain Eukaryota; kingdom Viridiplantae; phylum Streptophyta; class Magnoliopsida; order Asparagales; family Orchidaceae; genus Phalaenopsis; species Phalaenopsis hybrid cultivar. The sequence goes on along the minus strand of JXCR01050558.1, from coordinate 82,848 downwards.
TCTCTAGCTTATTCAGATGAGCTTGTTTGACTTTGGCTTTGTAAGACCGATTCGGTCAGATAGGCGGAATCAACATTAATGTTCGCTGAGCTTGATTGGTTTCAGATCAATAGGTTGCTTCAATCGACTAGACTTTGCTGATCAGTTGATCGAGTCTAGTTGTTGACTCTCAATCCCTGTTGAGAAGTTCCTATTGGCACAATGACGCGAAGCTATCAGGCAGAAAGTGAATCCCCATGAGCCAAATGATATTTCGCTCCTCAACAAGAAGAGCCTAAGGGATGTTTATAGGACACTTTGTTGTATTTTTAATTCTTGATCATTGATGAGGAGCCTTTAGGGTTTCCATGGTATGGTTGGTGACATTGAGAAATTAGATCTTTCTTTGGGTTGGAGCTATCAAAAGAGAGGTTGCTACCTTCGTTCAGTTTTCTTGTAGTGGTTGACTTGAATATCTTTTTGTCTTGTTTTTGAACAAATGGCTCGAATTCAGTTGCCTTCGTGACTCGGTTTGTTTTGGTCTTGCTTGATCTGGCTCAGAGAGGAGCATCTGATCGAATAAGTGGACCTTCTGGTCTTCTTTCTATAGACCCTCCTTTGTCATATGATTTCTTCTTGACCGTTAAATCTCATTGGGATTAGCGNGCGCCGACGACGCCAGGAGCAGCACGGATGACGCAGACTTACCAAACGGCTGATGGAATTTACTCAAAGCTGACGATGCCAGAAGCAGCGCCGATAACCGATGGCGCCAGAAGCAATGCCGACAACGCCATTTGATAGAGAGCAGCGGAATTAAATACGAGACACTGGTGTCGATGGCGCCACTGTCGGTTCAGACCCTATTTCTAGAAGATTCGACAAATTTAGACATTTTTCAAAGGGTTTTTGGATGCACCTATTGGAGAACCGACTCTAGGCTCTATTTGGGGCCGAAATTGATCAGAAAAGGGGGCTCCTCTTAATTTCTCCTTGCTTATTTTCGTCACACCTTGCCTCCATACACTTTTTCCATCTTCATTCCACTACCTTTCAGGAGTCTATTAGTGATTTTTCTTTAAGATTTTAGAGTTTTTATGGTGAGATTAAGTGAAAATCTTCTCTGAGAGTGTTGGAGAAGGAGAAAAGTGAGAGATTTCTTCTTCTTACATTTTCTAGGAGAGGGACAAGGGATTCGCTTTGAGAAAGAGTTTCAGATAAGTGTTATTTGTTTATTAGTGTTGTATGAACTTTTTTTTTATATATGAAATTTGTGTTTTGTTATATCTTTCTCATGAAGTTTGAGTAGTCTTCTTTATCTTTCTCCCTACTATGAGATATGGTGAAATGAAAATATAATATGGATGTGCCAATATTAAAATATAAAATTAATTGTGATGATTTTTCAACTCCAAACTTAATTTACTTTTCGAACTGGCCAATTGAATTGTTAAAAGGTGTTGTGAAACGGGAAATGGAGTATGAGTTTTACAACAGAGTGAGGATCACATTTGATTTCATGAAGGAGTATTTTGTTCATGGAATTAAGTGCAAATAAATAGGGAAATATACGTTGTTAGGTGTAGAATTGGAGAGACAGACTAAAATCCCCAATTCGGTCTTAGTGTTTAAAAACTAAAGCGAGAGTTAGCCTTCAAGTGAAGAGAAGTGGGTGCTCTGGAGTGGGAGCCAGTATCCTCCTAGTTTAGCCACGGATTTAAAGATTAAACTTGGGATTAGCCAATGATTTTCTATAACATTGTATCAAGGTAGAGAATTAAAATTGCTCATATTTGGCACAATACATATTATAACCATTTATCTCATCTTATTTTACCAAAATCTCATTATAGTGGGAAAGATGTTTTTTTCACATAAGAAATCTTCATCATATAAACATAGTTTAGTAGTTTAGTAGTTACTGTTTAAAATTTGCATTTTAGTTTTTCTAGAATTTAAATAATTTAGTTTTGTTAGCATCTTATACATTCAAAATTTATGGCAGAAATTTTGTTTGATTTATGTGAATTTCCTACTTAATTTATCACTTCAAATTTAAACATTCCCCGTTGGATCGATATTTAAGGCTTAAATAGAAAGTCCTTTATTACTTGATAATGATATGTATACTTGCGTAGAATCCCAACATCAATTGCTTAAATTTCTTAATCATAAATATTGCATCAAGTTTTTGGTGTTGTTGCATAGCAGAGTCAAACTTATATAAATTTTACACAATTATGTATTCTCGGGATCATTGCTCGAGTTCTCTAAGTGTCCATCAAGCTTTGATGATGCCTTGCATGAACTCCTTAAGTTTCATGAGTGTCGATCAAACTTGGGATTGTGACAATCAGCAAAATACTTTCATTCTTAAATCATTGTAATACAAATTTTTTCTAAGGAAACAAAAAAACTCTTTAGTTCATCTTCATTTCACATATGAGGGACTCATTTTTCTTTGTAGGTCCTTAGCTTGTATGCCCCCAAAGTGACCAGTTTATCGATGATAAAGGGCTTGTCTAGGTCTTGTTAAGCTTTCCTATAGCTTGTCCTCACACGAATGGGTTGACATTCTTCACAAGACATACCTAGTGGAGAAAGTTTTCTCTTATAAGAGATAACAAACTCGTTGAGTTCCACTGCCAATTTGAAGAGCTGATCGGAATGCTCCAACTGAGTAAGGATAAATTTGAGTGGATGGTCAATGATGATCCTAAGTGAAGGTATTTGAAAATAAGGTAAAGCTTACAAGAAAAAATAGTGAGAGTAAATGTTAATTCTTTCTCACTAGGGTACTTGAGCTCGGCGCCTTGGAGGAACCCACTGATATAGCAAATTGAGAAATGTTTTTCCAGGTAATCTTAGACTAAAACTATGCTTATAGCTTTAGTTCCAACTCTTGAGTATAGAGATAGTTATTCATTCGGCTTTAGGCTCTAGAGTGGTGGCGATGCTAAGGAATCCTTCAACTTTTTGTACGCTTATCTGCATTCATCTAACCAAATGAAGTTCTTCTCTCATCTCAATATTTTTAATAAAATAACATAATTATTACCCAATTTTAAAATTAACCTTCTAAGGCTTTTGATTTGACTAGTCAACTTTTATACTTACATGATGCTTCAAGGGGTTGACATGTTTATCAGTGCCTGTATCATTTCTGGATTAGCTTTTATCCCCACCAGGGTTAGGAGGTAGTCCAAAAAATTTGCTTATTGATGCTCTGAAGGTGTAATTGAGTGGGTTGATTCACATGTTAAATTTTTGAAGCGTTTCAAGGATTTCTTTTGGATCTTTTATATTTTGATTGAACATTTAGATTTTTACTAGCTCATTAACTATATAAAAACTCAATGTTTTTTCATTATGCTTCAAAAATATTACATCCATCATCAATTGGTATGCAGCTCTTGTACTTTTTAGCCTGAAGGGCATTATATTATAATAATATACACCATCACTAGTGCATGGTTTTCTCTACATTGTCTAGGTGCATCTTTATTTAGTGATATCTAGAGAACATGCCAAGGAAGCCCATTAACAACTGGCTGTTTGTTGTTGCATCCATGATTGCATCGACTCGAGGTAGGGAGTAGTTGTCCTTTGGATAAGTGGTGTTCAAAGTAGTGAAGTCCACACACTTTTTGCCCTTAGTGTTTGAATTTTGTACCATGACCACATTGGATATTGAACCTGTCGTATGTATTCAGCCTTACGTAGCTTCAAAACTTTCTCTAAATTTAGCTTGGAAAAAGTGACGATTGAGTACCTTAACTTCTAGTTCCTCGATCGAGCTGTTAGATTGACATTCAAGCGATGGAAAGCAGCATTTATTGGTAACCCTAATATCTTGGCAAGTAGGCCAACAAAAACATCTTGTTGATCTCGGAGGATTTGGATTAACATATCCTTCAACTCTACATCAAAACCTTCACTTATTAGAAAAAGATTATCATTTATGCTTTTGATTATCATGATTTAAAGGGTGACCTTGTTGGTCTTAAGGCCCTCTTTGCACAAATTTCTGAGCTCAAGTAGCTCCTTGATGCTTTCAACTGCCCAAGATACCATGTGTAGGACTACTCCAGATTGAGCTTCACCCAAAAACATTCACTACCATGTGGTATATTGATATAACAACCTTGAAAGTTTTGAGCAGAGGGTAGTCAAAGATGGCATTATAAGTGGGAGACAAGTCAACAATCATGAAATCCTCTATATTTATAAATTAGTTATCATTTTCCCTCCCCAAGTAACTAGTACGGTGATGGTTCCTAGGTCTTTTTTATTCTTACCAGAGAAAATACAGAGAAGGCCTATTAACACAATTAGTCAATCATTTCTGAGGCCCATCTTATCACGTTGATTTGAACTAAATGTTTGTTCAGCTTCCAATATTGATAAGAATGCTACCAATTTGGTAGTTGATGATATGTACTTTTATGATGATGACATCTTCATAGGAGTTCCCCAGAGGGAGTAGATCCTTGTTACTGAAGCTGATAAGGGGATGGGAGCTATGTTTAGGAACAATGGTGGTTGTACAACGTTCTCTCAATTGAATCCTATTTAAACTTGCTCAAAAAGATGAGTCTTCTCCTCCTACAAAGATGCAGGAACTATTCCAGTAATGTGGATGGCATGGGCTCAGATTGGATTGTCCAAAATTTACTTTACTAGAGCTTTCCCTTGCAGTGGGTTGTTTTTTCTTAAGCTACAAACTCCTTCAGCTTCCTAGCCTTGATCAACTCCTCAACCCAACTTTAGATGCGTTAGCTTTCCTCAATGTTGTGGTTGTGCTCCCGTTGATAGTCACAAAAGTTAGATCTTGACCTCTTTGGGAGTTTGAGGTTAGAGATTTACTGAGAGAATGCATTCTCAAGCTGTCAAGACTCCTTAATATACCCAAATCGATGTCAGTTGATTGATGCTAACCCAACACTATCAAAGTACTGGAGTATCCTTCGCTTTCTATGGCCAAGGGGGCTCTTTGGCCATTGGGGGTCGGCCCTCCCTCTCTAGGATTCTGCTCTCTTCCTCAAGCGAGTGCCTCTCGGATGACATCGAACATTTGATACTTCAACTCATGGATCTGCTAGTTTACGAACTCTCTTGCGCACATCATATTATTCTCTCTATTAAGAGTTTCTTTTTTGTGGGTTGCTTCTCTTATTGTTTGTGACATGATTCATGCTCACTACACCTTTTAAAATGTTGAATCCAAATTTATCCGTGAATCACATCGCAAGGAATAGAGTATAAGAAATGTGTGTGTGAGAGAGAGAGAGAGAGAAGAGTGAATAATAATGAACAAAAAATTGCATAAACCATGTTGACCTTTCCCAACCTTTTTGGCCAAAATTGTGTATCCCTCGTAACATAAATGATCTTCCAATTTATAGGGGAGAGATTATGATACAGTGATGTTACATTTTTGGCCCCTACTTTAATGAGGGTTGTATAAGACATTTTAATCATTTTAAAGGTATTAGTCTATCACTCTGCTGCTCTCTAGCTTATTCAGATGAGCTTGTTTGACTTTGGCTTTGTAAGACTGATTCGGTCAGATAGGCGGAATCGACAGTAAGGTTCGCTAAGCTTGATTGGTTTCAGATCAGTAGGTCGCTTCAATCGACTAAACTTTGCTAATCAGTTGATCGAGTCTAGTTGTTGACTCTCGATCCCTTTTTGAGAAGTTCCTATCGGCAGAGTGACACTAGGCTATCAAGTAGAGGGTGAATCTCCATGAACCAAATGATAGTTCGCTCCTCAACAAGAAGAGACTAAGGGATGTCTATAAGACACTTTGTTGTATTTTTAATTCTTGATCATTGATGAGGAGCCTTTAGGGTTTCCATGGTATGGTTGGTGACATTAAGGTATTAGATCTTTCTTTGGGTTGGAGCTATCAAAAGAGAGGTTGCTGCCTTCGATCGATTTTCTTGTAGTGGTTGACTTGAATATCTTTTTGTCTTGTTTTTTGCGAACGCCTCGAATTCAGTTCCCTTCGTGACTCGATTTGTTTTGGTCTTGCTTGATCTGGCTCAGAGAGGAGCATCTGATCGGATAACTGGACCTTCTGGCCTTCTTTCTATAGACCCTCTTTTGTCATATGATTTCTTCTTGACCGTTAAATCTCCTTGGGATTAGCGCTGACACACCTAAATCTTCCATATCAAATAAAAAATACCACAATTTTAATTCTTAAAAAGTGAATAGGTGACATATATGTTAAAATTGAAGTTTAGGTGCTAGATATGAAAGTACATATGAATTGAGTAGCATGCACGAAAATCATTCTAAACAATAAATAATACCGGTAGCCAAATATTTATGAACTTTTAGTTTTTATTTTTATTTTTTATACTTCAATTTTGTTTTATTCTAAAGTAAGTTTGTATAAAATAAAATTGATATACGTTTTTNGCACTGACACACCTAAATCTTCCATATCAAATAAAAAATACCACAATTTTAATTCTTAAAAAGTGAATAGGTATGTAATTGAAGTTTAGGTGCTAGATATGAAAATACATATGAATTGAGTAGCATGGACGAAAATCATTTGTATTTTTAAAATAAAATTGATATAAAATAAAATTGATATACTTTTTTTGAGAAATTTAGGCAAATTTAATTATTTTAAAATCAACAGTAAAAAAATTATTTAAATTTTAAATTAATATTGATAAAAGAATTTATTTATATTTCCTACGCAATTTAAAATTTATGAATATTAAATAATATTATAAATGAAATATTTATAGCCTGTACATTTAGATAAATTTATAAATCTTAAATACATGTGATTTAAAAATACTCAAAAGAGTTTTCATATTATAGTATCTAATAAAATAAATAGAATATTCATAATAAAATGATTACATAACTTTTTTAAGTAACATTTATTTATTTTTTTGTTAACATTTTTTTTCATCAATTTATATTAAAAATTTTAAAAAACTAAAATCATAAAAACTAGTCTCAAATTTGAATAAAAAATATTAATACTTTTTAAAATTACTAATTTATGCTTTAATTGAAAAGATTTTTAGTTCTAGAAAAACATACATATTAAACATAATTTTCATCTAAGATTAATTTTATATACATGTCAAACTATATAAAAAGCAAAATTGTTTGGTCAATTACACACATAATTAGGGCTATCAAAACTGCTCGTTGTTCGCGAACAGCTAATGTTCGGCTCGTTAATTTTGCNGAATATTCATAATAAAATGATTACATAACTTTTTTAAGTAACATTTATTTATTTTTTTGTTAACATTTTTTTATTAATTTATATTAAAAATTTTAAAAAATTAAAATCATAAATAATAGTCTCAAATTTGAATAAAAAAATATTAATACTTTTTAAACTTACTAATTTATGCTTTAATTGAAAAGATTTTTAGTGCTAGAAAAATAGACATATTAAACATAATTTTCATCTAAGGTTAATTTTATATACATGTCAAACTATATAAAAAGGAAAATTATTTGGTCAATTACACGAAAAATTATTGCATATGAACGGACATTGNAATACATGTGATTTAAAAATACTCAAAAGAGTTTTCATATTATAGTATCTAATAAAATAAATAGAATATTCACAATAAAATAATTACATAACATTTTTAAGTAACATTTATTTTTTTTTTTTGTTAACATTTTTTTTTATCAATTTATATTAAAAATTTTAAAAAATAAATCATAAATTCTAGTCTCAAATTTGAAAATTTTTTTTTAATACTTTTTAAATTACTAATTTATGCTTTAATTGAAAAGATTCTTTGTGCTCGAAAAATAGAAATATTAAACATTATTTTCGTATAAGATTAATTTTATATACATGTCAAACTATATAAAAAGAAAAATTGTTTGGTCAATTACACACATAATTAGGGCTGTCAAAACGGCTCGTTGTTCGCAAACAGCTCGTGTTCGGCTCGTTAAGAAGCTCGTCTTCGGCTCCTTAATTTTGTTCAATAAGTTAACAAGCTGAACACGGACTAATATGTGTTCGTTTGTGTTCGGCTTATTTTGGCTCGAAATACTACTCATCAAGTTTATATATATATATATATATATTAAGTAGTATTTAAAAAAAATCTAATTGACTACATGTCTATAAAGATTTACAATCAATTAAAATATTGATTTAGAAAATAGAATAAAAATTATTAAATTAGATTCAAATGATGTTTTAATATAAATAATAATTTTTAAATCTTGCTCAAACTCTTATTGTCTTATGTCTTATGACTACATGATTATGATTGTTAAAATGACTCTTTGTTCGTGAATAACAAACAAGCCGAACACGAACACACTTTTTGAGCTCGAAATATAAAGCTCAGCTCGTGTTCGACTCGTTTATACCCCTACACATAATGAAGCATTTAAAATTAACCGTTTGGGACAGCTTATAAGTGCGGGTAACGTTTTCAAAACGCCGTNATATATATATATATATATATATATATATATATATATTAAGTAGTATTTTAAAAAAAATCTAATTGACTACATGACTACAAAGATTTATAATTAATTAAAATATTAATTAAGAAAACAGAATAAAAATTATTAAATTACATTCAAATTATATTTTAATATAAATAATAATTTTTAAATCTTACTCAAATCATTATTGTCTTATGTTTTGTGACTACATGATTAGGGTTGTTAAAAGAACTCTTTGTTCGTGAACAATAAACGAGTCGAATACGAACATATTTTTTGAGCTCGAAATATAAATGAGCACAACACGAGCATTTAAAGTTAAATTTCCGTTTTTAAACATCAANGCCAACGGGCCGTGTTTCAGGATAAGCAACTTATCCTGAAACGCAAAAGCTACCCCAAACGGACACTAAATTTCAACTTGTGTTGGGCTCGTGTACACCCCCAACACATATGAAGCATTTAAAGTTAAATTTCCGTTTTTTAAACATCAACCCATTTTATGGTCTGCTGTTCATAATTTGATACACAAACACGTGTGGCCGCACCAGCAGCGAGAGAAGCAGGATCCGTGGCTTCCCCAAATCCATATGCTTCTTCGTCTTCCTCGACTTTATCTAGCGGATATAATCTAAGTTGCGATTTCTAAGCCCATAAACGCGCTCTCGGCTGCCGACGGTGGTGATGGGTTACGCCAATGAGCTGGTACTGACTCGACGCCTCAAGGTTTGGGTTCTCTACTTTTTTCTTTCTGTACTCCTCGATCTCGATTGGAGTACTCTTAAGGTTATAAACTCTTGTAAATTTTACTGGTTTAATTATTCATTGAGAAAAAGCTACATTTTATTCTTGGAATGATATTCAAATGTTCAATTTCCTGATAGATCGGTTGATGGGCAGGGTGTTTTATTTGAGGTAGATTGTCAGCCTTGTTGTGATTTCGACCNGCGAGAGAAGCAGGATCCGTGGCTTCCCCAAATCCATATGCTTCTTCGTCTTCCTCGACTTTATCTAGCGGAGATAATCTAAGTTGCGATTTCTAAGCCCATAAACGCGCTCTCGGCTGCCGCCGTTGGTGATGGGTTACGCCAATGAGCTGGTACTGGCTCGACGCCTCAAGGTTTGGGTTCTCTAATTTTTTCTTTCTGTACTCCTCGATCTCGATTGGAGTACTCTTAAAGTTATAAACTCTTGTAATTTTTAATGGTTTAATTATTCATTGAGAACAAGCTACATTTTATTCTTGGAATGATATTCAAGTGTTCAATTTCCTGATAGATCGGTTGATGGGCAGGGGGTTTTATATGAGGTAGATTGTCCGCCTTGTTTTGATTTCGACTGAGTTTTGCGAAATTGTCTCCTTGCTTCTAATTTCTGAAGAGATCCTCATCTTATTTGATATTATTGGGTTTGATTTTTCTTCTTGGGCTGCAGGATCATCCTTTTTCATCTTAGTAATTGATGGAGAAAGTTAGAATTTTTGTTTTGACCAAGTCCATCAATGAAGTTTGGATAATTATCACTTGATCAATCAATTCATAGCAAAATAATACCCTGAAGCAGGATGTGATCCGATTGGGTTTGCAGATTGCTTGTTATGCGATACCCTTGATCTTTTGGGGGGTTGTTTTTAAGATATTAAGTCCCTTTTTGTTGAAACATATAATGTTATGACTTATAATTCATGTATGGTTAGTTTGGATTTGAAAAATTGGTCTGTTTGTATCTTTTCTGTCACATCATTTTGGTTGAAGCTAACAACAGTCTTCTTGTGAAGTAATTGGGTATAAGATGTAGCATTTAGAAGGGTAAATAAAGTTAATGAGAATGGATTATGAGGTAGATTAAATGGATCAAATGTAATATGGATAAAAATCATATGAAAATTTATGTACTTTATGGGTTTAACATGTTAATCAACACCCATCATATACAGTAGATAATGAAAACTGATTGTTTTGATTCCAAATAGCTTGAAAGGATAAAAATGATGTGGAAGATGAATAATAGCAACGAAAATCCTCAAAACAAGCGATTTGGTAAAATTTTGAGGCATTTCTAACTAACCCAATTTTCATAACATATTATTATTAAATTGCATCGAATGGATACGAGTTGAACACCATTTATCTTAACATTTTGTATAAGAAGTTAAATAGAAAAAGAATGTTGATCAATTAACTTGAAAGTACCTTCTAATTATTAGTGATATAATTTCTAAAGGGAGATGGGTTGATGCTGCAATTTAGTCTTGTTTAACTTTATGTGCATCTATTTAAATGTTTTTTCTTATCTACCTACTTAATATTATTAGTCTAAACAGAAAGTGTCAATTATGTATGTTAAAATTCCTCATCTTGAAATGAAAAATGATTCGCATATCAAAGAGGCTGGATGATATTCCCTAGAATGTAGAAGTGGTATGAGGCAAGAACCAGTAAAGTGGAGTGGCCCAACAAATTCCTCTTATTGCACTTTTCTCAGCCAAAGTTTTTGGGAAGTGGTTTTCATGAGGTGTAGCATGTCTTCTAAGGTTATGTGACTATCCACATGCATGATTCTTTTGGAATTAGGGAATGTTTATGAATGATTCAGCCTTTAGAATTTTGGATTAGAGTAGTGGTTGGATTGTCTATATTGTGAATTGATGCGTAAGGATTCAAGTCATGAAAATGGTACCTATGCAAAATTAGAAGTTTGCGCACATCAGCTCCTTCATAGTTCTCTCACTGCTGAGAGTTAATTCATTAAGACCTTTCTAGATGAATACTACACCCCTTCTCTTGGATGCATGTGTCAGAGGTGCAAAAATAATACTTTTTTAGCCCTTTCCCTTTCACGTGGGTACCCACAGCTGGCCACAACCCTCACAAGCAGACATTGCATATGTGCAACTCTATTATCATTTTTCTTTCATTTTTTTGATGTTGTGCTTATAAACCCAAGAGAGTCTTTTTTTTTTTTTTTT
>JXCR01050558.1:57742-71387 GCA_002079205.1 Phalaenopsis hybrid cultivar | reverse complement strand
CGCTTTCTCCTTTCCTTGCTCGTCTCCTCTAACTTCCCTAGCCAATTAATGCATCTCCAAGTATTATAATTTCTACCACTACTGCTAAACTCCAATGTTTTCTAGTACGTCAATCTTTTTAGGATTACCCTTCACTTGCCTTCTCTCTCTACCCGAGTATGTAAAAGAAGAAAAGCCAAGGTGCGTGAAATTTTAGCTTGAAATTGCTTGAAGCTGGAATTTTTCTCTCATATCAAGATAAACTTGCTAAGCCACAATCCAAATTATTGGCTTAGTACGTTCTTTGAGCCGACTTTGAGTTGAGTCTGGATTGGATCGAGTTGGCTTCAGATTAGCTAAAACTATTAATAGAACATACATTTTTTAAATTTGATATAAATATTTATGTACATATGCATGTGAGTATTTTACTTAACATCAACATCTTTTAAAAATTTGAAAAATAGAAAATAAAATAATTTCATGTCAGCTTGAAATCAAATTAGTCGATCCATGAGCTTATTTTGAGCTAATTTGTATAACTTTGAGTTGATTTTATGGTGGGATTGAATTGCCTTGAAATCGGACCATTCTCACCCTTAGCTAGGCCCCCATCAAGGAAGCAAGAGATTTTAAGAAAGGGAAGAAGGAAGAGCCCAAGTTATATGGAGGATTCAAAGTGGAAGATTAAGTGAAGTGCTCATGGTGTCTTTCATCAAGTAGTCATCAAGAAATTTAGTAAAGCTCTAGCAACACTAGTTTGCTACTCAATTCAATTCTCTTTGAACTCTTTTTAGCACATAAATCTCTTTTGTTTTTTACAAGACCATACCCTCACCACTAAGCCCATTGCCTGGCCAAATTCCATTACAAGGAATGCGCTCAAATTAGAGCTTTTACAAGCAAGCTCCCTGCCAATGTGCAGGAAGCAAATAATTGAAAATAATTTTTGTATACAGAGACATAGAACAATGACATTTAATATTTTTGTGTAAATCTTACTCATGATAGTGGGTGTGCAGTCTTTAGAAAACAACATTCATGTTTTGAGAATGAAAGTAAATTACAGAATGAACGTAAAGTTTCAAGCAAAAACTTCAGTGAAATGCTGCAAACTTCTGCCAAGTGTAGGAAAATAATTCAAATTTTATAAACTCTTAGAATTTGGCATCATAACATTGATGATAATGCTCATATCGAGTAGTCAAATAACTACAAAATGATGGATAACATCATGTCGGTTATACAACTTATTAGCTCTAAAAATGAACTAAATAATATTATGGCAGAATGAAATGCAGATTTATGTTTTAATTATTATTTGAATTGGGTTAATTTAAACCGGTATGAAAGTGCATAATGGCATCACCATTAATAAAACACCCACACAAGTTAATTTTATTTTCATAACTTTGAAATGTTCTTGCAAATTCTGGCATAAGTTGCATCATCAGGCAGCATTCATTTGATCATCAAGCACCCATGCATAGTATAATGAAAGTTAAAATGCAGATCGAAAGATGAGAATAACATTTAAATTTATTATGTTAAAATACAATTATAGATGTTGTGATAGGTAATCACTTAAACGATTATGCTTATATTTTCAGATTATTTATGTTTATATTTAAGGTATACTGTATTTTTTACTTCATCTATCTGAACTTACATTATTGATTAAATACAACAAAAACTAAATCATTTGAGGATGAACTATGCATTTCAGATGTACAATCATTACACCATATTGAGATTCACATGAAGTCCTAAAAGGGTCATCAATTTATGTTATGTGATGATGTTGTAGAAGGCCAAAAAATAAGAGCTCAATGTTTTTTACAAAATAAGTGGAAAAAGTATGTGCTGTGGTTGGATTAATATCACAAACTCTTCATGGTTTGGAGAGAAAGAAAACCTGTAGATTTTCAAGAATATGTACCATATCGTGATAGCATGGTTGTGGAAAAGTTAGAATTTCATAAGAATATAAATACAGGAGACTTATGATTTGCCAAAATAATAATAATAATAATAATAATAATATTAAAGTTATGCTTATTTAACTATTGTTATTAATTTAAGATGAACCTAGATGCTTGTTTGATTTTGAGATTAAATCATGATGTCTACATACTAAAAACTTGTGGGATTCTTAACTTACGGTTTGTTTGGGACAACTTTCTATTTTCTTGTTTTTTAAACCGCTGTCACAGTTCTGTTTAGAGAATTGCTTTCTTGCTGTTTTTTAGAAATTTTTGTGGCAGAAAACTCTTTTTTTCAACCTGAGCTGTTAAAGTGTGGTTGCTGTCAGAAAATTGTGGTTTGACTTTTTGAATATAAAATAAATTTATAATAGCCACCTCAAACTTTTTGAAAAGTAATTTCTTCTATAGCAACTTCACAGCTGTTTCTTCAAATAGGTGCAGCTGCTCCAAAGGGCTCAAAAGACCCTTAATATAATGCTTTAGCACCAGGTTCAACACACACTAGTCAACATAAACTATGCTTTGTGTTTTACCTAGAGCATTGAAGATAATAGAATTTATGTTATTTTTCTTGTCTACTCCATTTTGAAGCATTCATAAAGTTGTGTGACGGCTTAAATAATATATAAACACCTTGTCTTTTGCATATTGAATTATTTTCTGCAAATAATTTGTTGAATAAGCCTTTTGAGCTCCCAAATTTTGGTTAACATCAGTTTATAGAAATTCATGTATTTTTTCTTAGCACTTGGAACTGTAGTTTTGTGCTAGAAACTTTTGCAATTTGGTTGTTCCCCCCTCTCCTCTCTCTAGTTTTTTTCTTCATCAGATTTTTCAGTAATGCTAAAATCTGGAGGCATTGCAAGCGTCATATTCAGTTCTCATGCTGCAGCATTCCTTGTTGAGAATAGCTGGAAAAATCTGTCCATAATTAATGATATAATATGTAAACTTAATATAAGTCGTCAAAATAGCAAAGTTGACAAAAAGTGTAATGATTATTGAAAAGATACACGGGTATGTAGTAAGACAACCATAACTTGCCTCATTTCGGGCATTTTCAAAATAATTTGGATATATGAGGAACGTTTTTAATTTTTTAAAACATTTTTTGTAGAATTAATCATTAATCACAGTCATGTAAAACAACAGAAATAAAATTCATAGAGGAAATCAAGAGAATGGAGCAAAGTGGTTTTATAAGGCTTAATGCATTCTTATTGGCATCCTCTAATCAGTCTTCATGCCATGAAGAAGGAAAGCAAATTAAAATAATTAAAGAAATTATTCAACCAACGTAAAGAAAGATGAGGAGAAGTAGAGAGAAAATTGGATGGAAGATGAATGCGAATATAGAGAAGGGAAAATAATATGGAAATGAAAATTACCATTGAAATATGCTAAGTGCTAATTACCATTAATCCTAATTTATGGTATTGATGTTTCTAGATCAAGGTTATCAACACCTTGATATTGGAAACATCCATACACACCCTTTTTGTGAAACTTATCTAGGGTTCATAGAATGTGTTTGGGAAGCAGGTCTGACGAGGAGGAGGTAGAGAAATAGTAAATGGATGAAATTTTGGCCGATCGACAGAATTTGGAGGGGGATAGACGATGTTTGGTGGCTGTCCCGACTGAGAATAGTAAGGAAAACTATGAAGCAGTGTCGCGCGGATGTAGAGGAGGGGTACCGACTGAGATTGCAGTGTATAATGACGAGACAACAAATCAGAATTAATAAAACCAGTATTTCTGCTGTCTACAACAGTTGGCTGCTAGTTGGAGATCAAGGAGACCTTCGATTGTCTGGGGAAGATCAGCACCTCGATACTTTTACGTTACAGACACATTGATTGAAAGAAATAGAAGAATACCTCATTCCAATAAAAAATGCTGGAGAAAATATTCAAAGAACATAAACCAAATAAAAAATCCCTCATACTAGAAAATAACTCATATAAATGGTTCCCTTATAGAAAAACCAAATTAGAAATAGTGAAATAGTAAAGAGATAAAAAGAGAATAAAAAATAAGATGAAATCAGAAATCAACTCCCACTACTCCAACCTGTGGAGCCTCAGATCGTGGAAGGAAATTTCGAAAAGCCCACTATCCTATAAATCCTGCATCCACATGTGAATGCCTGCTATTCCGCCTTCACCCTCGCTTCCCGCATTCTCCATGCATCCTGCGTCATTCTCCTCGGATAGGAGGCTTTTCATTCTCCTCGAGTAGGATGAGCTTTGTCTTCTTCCCAGGAAGCTTTTGTAATTGATATATCATAATCATAATCATAATCATACTAAAGTTATCATATTGCAATGTCGGAGCCTTCCCACTACAAAATTTAGGCTCATGTTTATTCCATGCAACTTTGAAACATATTCATCATTCCAAAGACGATCCTAATTCAATAAGTAGCCATCCTTTTTTTAGCACAATCAAAGTTGGAACTACATAAGGATGGATTTTCTCACGAATCAACTCTCGAATCATATATATGTAATATGTTTCTCCCACTTCTTATACTCGGCTGGGCGCATCCAATAAACAAGTTTGTTTGGAGGAACTAATTCTGAAATGAAATTTGTGGCATGTTGGACTATTATTAGTGGCAATCACACAAGAGGTTAACTATCACTCATGACATCCAACTATCTCTCAGTAAATGCTACCTCTTCGATCATATCAGCTCATTGGGCTCACTATCTTCTAAAACAATCAATGTTAATCTAGTTGGAGTCTCCCTTGGGTGCATCTTGAACTATTAGCGACTCTTCCTCGCTAGATGGAAGTTAAGACTTCTCTCTAAAGTCTTTATCCCTTCCTGGATCACTTTCAACGGCTCCTCGCTCAGTGCAATATATAACTCTCCATGTTGGACTATCTGATCAAATATGTCCAAATTCGTAGCACTTGAAGCACTTTCGATCTTAGATAGATCCAGAAGTGTTGATGCTGATGCACTCCACCTGTTGTCCACTCTGAACTAGTTTCTCCTCTAGAGGGGTCGACTTGGATGTTCCATTAAGTGTACTCTTGCAGCTTGATCCGATGACTGAACTCTATTTGGAGGGAAGTGTTGACTTGGTACTGTTGTGTTGTCTCTCTACCTTCAAGGCTAGGGTTTGGGTTTCATATAATGTCCAATAAGACTACAATTATACCACATTACCAATGGATAGTCTCAATCCTCTCAAATATTAAGCTATGATTTTCTCCTCCAGCTCCACTAGCCTGTACTTTAACATAATCTACTCAATTATATTCCACTATTAGGTGATCTTGTTGGTGTAAGGGTTGAAGCCTTAAGAGCATATCTTGCTTGTAATGTGCCAACAGGTACTTATGCTGCATTTCTGGTTTTATCTTCGATCAAATAGTAATTTGACTCTTCCCTTTTTGCTATCGAAGCATCTTCAAATTCTCCAACCACATAGATACATTTTTCTTTAACTTGACAACTGCTAGCTTTACCATTCTGTCTTGTGGAATATCCTTGTATTTAATGACCCACTCTACTGATTGGAACCACTTAATCAATTCTTATGGATTTCTGCTACTGTCAAAATCTTATAAATTCATTTTTACTCCAAGAGCCTTTCTTCTCCTTTGATATTAGATGTCAAATCGTCGTGATAGTGGTTCTTTATCACTGGAAGTTGTTTGGTGGAAGGGATTTACTTTTTTTTCTCGATATGATGAGTCACCGTCGTGGCTATCGGTGACCTCACCTGATTGTCTTTTCTCAATGATGACAAACATCTGTTGCATTTGGTGGATTTCCCGCTGCATATCCTCCATAATAAGCTTCTGAAAACTTCTTTACAGATTTCTCCTATGTGACATTATTTCTTTTTCTCTTGATCACGATTTCGACAGGAGCTAGGTTGCAGAAAAAAATGTCGAAGTTTATGATTTTTATGGTAGTTGTTGGGACAATTTTTTGCTGAGGTATTAAGATTCAATTTTTGGAGGTTTTAGGTTTTGGCACTAGGAATTGCGGTATGAATCGTTTAGATATTGTAGGATTTTTATTTAGAATTCTAGATATAGGACAAGAAATACAAATTCTTAAAAACTTAGGTTTAGTCGTGCTCTGATATGAGATGACACTGTTCTAGGGCCTTTTAGAAGGTGCTCGAAAGCGGGTATGACGAGGAGGAGATATAGGAATAATAAGGGGATGAAAGGCTCACAAATAAAAGTAAAGATATCTCATATATTCAAAAAAACATCAATGAGAACTTTTTATTTCATATTATAAGTTTATGTTTAAATAACAGATAAAATTATATATGGAATTAGTTCTAATGATTTTTTGAAGATGGGCTATCATAGTTTTATGTTTGGAGTCCATATATTAGAGTCTCGTATTGGAGAGAAAAGTTGTCATCATTATAATCATTTGCCTTGTGTCCCAAATATGTTGATTTTGTTCTACAAGTCCTCAGTCTCCGTTAGTTTCTAGTAGGTGTCTAAAGAGGTGTTAACTCATGTTACAAAATTCATTTTGCACTTTTATTCTAGTAACTTTGGTCTTTTACTTTTCCTTTCTAATTCTACAATAAGAACTACTTCCTTTTTTGTTATCTTTCTTTTTTATTGATGCATTTTCNCCTCCCCCTCCCCCATTTTGTTTAAATATAGAATAAAAGAGATGTAAGCTAAAAAAGACATTGAACGAGTTGAAATTATCCCAAGCGTTTGGCTAGAAAGATTCACTAAACAATGCTTGACATATGATACAAATACAATCAACGAGACTATTTATTATTTGTAAAATACATGCCTCGAAGGGAATCTCATTATTACTAGTTTATGTTGGCGATATTATTATAATAGGAATATATAGAAATTAATGAAAAGATTACTCTCAGAATTTTAAGTCAAAGAATTAGGCAAGCTAATATATTTCCTTGTTATTGGAATTTACATATTCTTGACATAGAAACTTTTTATTTCAACAAATAATGTCTTTTTGAAAGATATATGTAAGCTAAGATGCATGAATGTATATGTAATTCAATAATAAACTTCGAGATGCTATGAATCATAGAACGATGGAAAAATCGTATATTAAATGCCTATGAGACGACTTATTTATCATACCTATGCTATTAGTTTGGTGAGTCAACTTTAAAGAATTATTTGTTAGGTCAATGTATATGATTCTATAATTTTAGAAAGGAACCCTAGGTATTCTATTCAGTGATGATCTAACTCGTATACAAATTCATAAATTATACTGGTTTTATAGTCGATAAGAGATTAACCTCAAGATATTTTATATTTTCTTTGGAAGCTACCTCATTTTCCGGAGAAGTATAAAAATAAAGGGGGGTTTACATACATAGCACTCAAAATTTTAGATTTTCTAAATTTCGTACTAAATTCAAATTTTATATTCATAGCACCCTATTAACTGCGTCAACTGATTCTGCTGGACCATCGATGGCACTGCTTGTGGAAAACATCAAGCCACACCTATGCCCTGCTTGCCTACAACATCCTCTATTCATAGGCCGTGGGTCAATAAGGTCATCGAATAGTAGATGACGGTCTTCATGTGCTTCCAGTTTAGACAATCGATTTGATGACACTTCTTTCAAATCAAGTAGAATGCATCTCGGTTGGAAGGATCATCGATGTAGTACATGCATTCCAGTGCCAAAACCCACATCTAGTCATCTAAGTTATTTGTTTTCCATTTCTCTCGGCAGCTATGAAGGCTGCTTTAGAGAGAGAGAGAGAGAGAGCAAGTCATGTGGTGATCGGATAAACAATCTAATCTAATCTAATAACCCCAATTTCTTCTCCTAAATCGCCTTTGGTGACATAGAGCCATTGACTAACCTTTATCTCGAGTCTGACTGCCCAGTCTCAAGCCGCTGCTGGCTTCGATTGCCTTCACATGGATTATAAATCTCAAGTCCCCAAAACGTTCATCTTCTCTCTTCACTCAAATTGTAGTTCCAGCGTAGTAAATTGGCCTGAGGGAGGCATCAGGAGTGGACATCAGAGATTGCAATAAATGCTTTGTGAAGTTCCAAGTGGCATGAATGATCAGCGGTGAGTGGCTTGCTAGGGTTATAGATTTTAAATAGAATAGTATTATTATTATTATTGTTTTTATTTAGATATTCTAGTTGTTGTGAATTTAAAATTTAAACTTTAGCTGTGAAATTTATAAAAGTTAAAATTTTAAATGCTATTTATGTAAATCTCTCAACAATAAATTGTAGCAAAATTTAATGCAGAAGCTAAGTTTAGATTTCTGGTGCTAGGAATCCACGACTTCTTATGGCTAAAAGATGTTCGGGTAGATTTAATGCTTTATGGAAAAGTCTTTTGAATGACTTATGATAACAAATAAACTATTATTATTGCATATAATCCCATGCTCCATGATCGTACAAAAGACATTTTTGTTGATGGACATCATATAATTTTAAAAATTAGCTAGCAAGCCTGGAATAAATAATATTCATTTATTAAGAGGAGCTGTGTAATGGCCAGAACATTTGCCTCAGCCAGGTCTTACACTTGGCTATCACCCTCTTCTTTGTCTGATTACTTCCTCTCCGCTACCACTTTTTGAATTTTTGGCTTTGACATTTCAATTGAGCACTATTGAGTAAAATGATCAATATATAATAGATACTCATGATTCTTCATCATATTGAAGTTAAATTCACATAGGTGATGTGATTGAGATGCAGGAGAGGTTGATTTTACTAGGATCCTATCTAATGGAATCAACTGATGAAAATATATGATTAAGAGACCCTATCAATATGAAAAATATTGCCCATCAAACTATGTACCTGTAAACATGTCTAGAGCCATTGTTCTAATGACACTATAGAGCATTAACAAGTTCCAATGGCCAAAGTTGCATGAGTGGGCCTATGGCAAAAGATCAATCCTTCTAGTGTCATTTTCATCAAGCTTGGGAGCATTCAATATATATATATTTTTCACTTAAAAAAAGGAAATTGAATGATCGATTAAGCAAGTAAACTTAGATCAATATTTGAAGAATTAGGCCACAAATTCTGCACCTCAAAACATGGAGGGCGAACAATATCAAATTAGATTCAATGTATTGAGTATGGTTGTCCTTTGATTTCTCTTTTTTGAGTGATGGAAAACTGGTCACCATCATCAATGAATACGCCAATTGGAAAGAAGAGATCAAGCACTTTCTTAGAACTATAGAATTTTATTTACAATTTCAACAAAATTTTCTTATTTTACTATAATTAGTTTCTAGTTTTTTATTTTAGTTTATTTTATTTTATTTTTATTTTTTTTGAAGGTACCTATCAAAATTTTGTATAATTTTTGTATGTAAACCATTTTATGCTTAATTGAAATATTGTTAAAAAATGGAAAAAAAATTCAAAGTCCCAAGGAATGCTCATCATTGCATATGCTTCAGTAGAGCGAGAGTGAAAACAGTAGGTTGTCTGTACAATAGCTACCTAAGCAACTTATAATGAGTGAGCCCATGATGGGATAGCAAATGCTGGTTATGATGAGTGTCTGTCCTCTTTTTCAGATGTCCTTTGAGAGCTAATTGATGAGTGAGCTCTAAAGGGCATCTAGTATGGATAGTGTGCTTGTTAAAATTCTCTAGAGGGCTCATCATCTAGCCTTAGGAGGGTAGGTGAGTAATGTTACGCCTGTTCCTGGACCGGCCCCTCCTCAACCAGTCAAAAGCCAAAACAACGACCCCCCACAACAACAGTTAAGCCGATCCTATGAGGGGGAAGAAGCGTAGTGGCATTTTGCTACGGCAGGAAAAGGGCAAGGAGCAGGTGGGATCCACAAGAGGCTTAATTACATACTCGAGAAGGAGAATTTAAAGGAGGTTTTAGAGGGAAAGTGGGAAAGAAAAATTTTCAAATACTGTAGGAGGATTCTGTTAAGGGGNGAAAGTGGGAAAGAAAAATTTTCAAATACTGTAGGAGGATTCTATTAAGGGGTGGAACCTAGTGTTTTTTTATTTTTTTATTTTTTTTTTTTTTGTGCATAATTTCATTGGTTGCTCTTTTCTTTTCTTCCTGTAGTATTCCTAGCGACGTCTAGGGTTGCAAGAGAGCCGATCTACCTCTCAGAAAGTAGATCACCATTGTAACTTGCCTATTGCTTTTGTTTGTCTGTTAAGATCAGCTCTCTTTTGAGTTTGCCTTCTATCTCTTGTTGTTTCGTGGTTGTTTGCTCGCTGATTTCTGTTCCAGAGCATATCAGTGAGCAAATTTGGTAAATCAAGACTAGGCAATTCCATTGGGTACACAAATAACAACCCAACGCTCTATACTTTATCAAAGCACTTANCATCCTCTAATCAGTCTTCATGTCATGAAGAAGGAAAGCAAATTAAAATAATTAAAGAAATTATTCAACCAAAGTAAAGAAAGGTGAGGAGAAGTAGAGAGAAAATTGGATGGAAGATGAATGCGAATATAGAGAAGGGAAAATAATATGGAAATGAAAATTACCATTGAAATATGCTAAGTGCTAATTACCATTTATCCTAATTTATGGTATTGATGTTTCTAGATCAAGGCTATCAACACCTTGATATTGGAAACATCCATACACACCCTTTTTGTGACACTTATCTAGGGTTCATAGAATGTGTTTGGGAAGTAGGTCCGACGAGGAGGAGGTAGAGAAATAGTAAATGGATGAAATTTTGGCCGATCGACATAATTTGGAGGGGGATATGGCTGTCCCGACTGAGAATAGTAAGGAAAACTATGAAGCAGTGTCGCGCAGATGTAGAGGAGGGGTACCGACTGAAATTGCAGTGTATAATGACGAGCCAACGAATCAGAATTAATAAAAGCAGTAATTCTGCTGTCTACAACAGTTGGCTGCTAGTTGGAGATCAAGGAGGCTTTCGATTGTCTGGGGAAGATCATCACCTCGATACTTTTACGTTACAGACACAAATAGAAGAATACCTCATTCCAATAGAAAAATGCTGGAGAAAATATTCAAAGAACATAAACCAAATAAAAAATTCCTCATACTAGAAAATA
Source organism: Phalaenopsis hybrid cultivar (assembly GCA_002079205.1). NCBI lineage: Eukaryota > Viridiplantae > Streptophyta > Magnoliopsida > Asparagales > Orchidaceae > Phalaenopsis > Phalaenopsis hybrid cultivar. The sequence continues at coordinate 60,364 of JXCR01050558.1, read as the reverse complement.
ACTCATATAAATGATTCCCTTATAGAAAAACCAAATTATAAATAGCGAAATAGTAAAGAGATAAAAAGGGAATAAAAAATAAGATGAAATCAGAAATCAACTCCCACTACTCCAACCTGTGGAGCCTCAGATCGTGGAAGGAAATTTCGAAAAGCCCACGTTCTTATAAATCCTGCGTCCTCATGTGAATGCCTGCTATTCCGCCTTCACCCTCGCTTCCCGCGTTCTCCATGCATCCCGCGTCATTCTCCTCGGGTAGGAGGCTTTTCATTCTCCTCGAGTAGGATGAGCTTTGTCTTCTTCCCAGGAAGCTTTTGTAATCGATATATCATAATCATAATCATAATAAAGTTATCATATTGCAATTTCGGAGCCTTCCCACTACAAAATTTAGGCTCACGTTTATTCCATGCAACTTTGAAACATATTCATCATTCCAAAGACGATCCTAATTCAATAAGCAGCCATCCTTTTTTTAGCACAATCAAAATTGGAACTGCATAAGGATGGATTTTCTCACGAATCAACCCTCGAATCATATATATGTAATATGTTATTCCCACTTCTTATACTCGACTGGGCGCATCCTATAAACAAGTTTGTTTGGAGGAACTAATTCTGGAATGAAACTTGTGGCATGTTGGACTATTATTAGTGGCAGTCACACAAGAGGTTAACATGACAACCCACTATATCTCAGTAAATGCTATCTCTTCGATGATATCAGCTCATTGGGCTCACTATCTTCTAAAACAATCAATGTTAATCCAGTTGGAGTCTCCCTTGGGTGCATCTTGAACTATTAGCGACTCTTCCTCGCTGGATGGAAGTTAAGACTTCTCTCTAAAGTCTTTATCCCTTCCTGAATCACTTTCAACGACTCCTCGCTCAGTGCAATATATAACTCTCCATGTTAGACTATCTGATCAAATATGTCCAAATTTGTAGCACTTGAAGCACTTTCGGTCTCAGATAAGTGTTGATGCTGATGCACACCACCTGTTGTCCACTCTGAACTAGTTTCTCCTCTAGAGGGGTCGACTTGGATGTTCCATTAAGTGTACTCTTGCAGCTTGATCCGATGACTGAACTCTATTTGGAGGGAAGTGTTGACTTGGTACTGTTGTGTTGTCTCTCTACCTTCAAGGCTAGGGTTTGGGTTTCATATAATGTCCAATAAGACTATAATCATACCACATTACCAATTGATAGTCTCAATCCTCTCAGATATTAAGCTATGATTTTCTCCTCCGGCTCCACTAGCCTGTACTTTAACATAAGCTACTCAATTATATTCATCTATTAGGTGATCTTGTTGGTGTAAGCGTTGAATCCTTAAGAGCATATCTTGCTTGTAATGTGCCAACAGGTACTTATGCTGCATTTCTCGTTTTATCTTTGATCAAATAGTAATTTTACTCTTCCCTTTTTGCTATCGAAGCATCTTCAAATTCTCCAACCACACAAATACATTTTTCTTTAACTTGACAACTGCTAGCTTTACCATTCTGTCTAGTGGAATATCCTTGTATTTAATGACCCACTTTACTGCTTGGAGCCACTTAATCAATTCTTATGGATTCCTGCTACTGTCAAAATCTTATAAATTCATTTTTACTCCAAGATCCTTTATTCTCCTCTGATATTAGATGTCAAATCGTCGTGATAGTGGTTCTTTATCACTGGAAGTTGTTTGGTGGAAGGGATTCACTTTTTTTTCTCAATATGACGAGTCACCGTTGTGGCTATGGGTGACCTCACCTGATTGTCTTTTCTCAATAACAACAAACATCTGTTGCATTTGGTGGATTTCCCGTTGCATATCCTCCATAATAAGCTTCTGAAAACTTCTTTACAGATTTCTCCTATGCGACATCATTTCTTTTTCTCTTGATCACTATTTCGACAGGTGCTGGGCTGCAGAAAAAAATGTCGAAGTTTATGATTTTTATGGTGGTTGTTGGGACAATTTTTTGTTGAGGTATTAAGATTGGATTCTTGGAGGTTTTAGGTTTTGGTGCTAGGAAATGCGGTATGAATCGTTTAGATATTGTAGGATTTTTATTTAGAATTCTAGATATAGGACAAGAAATACAAATTCTTAAAAATTTAGGTTTAGTCGTGCTCTGATATGAGATGACACTGTTCTAGGGCCTTTTAGAATGTGCTCGAAAGCGGGTATGACGGGGAGGAGATATAGGAATAATAAGGGGATGAAATATTGAACAATCATTATACTGTATTCCAATTTGTTTGAAAGGCTCACAAATAGAAGTAAAGCTATCTCATATATTCAAAAAAACATCAATGAGAACTTTTTATTTCATATTATAAGTTTATGTTTAAATAACAGATAAAATTATATATGGAATTAGTTCTAATGATTTTTTGAAGATGGGCTATCATAGTTTTATGTTTGGAGTCCATATATTAGAGTTTCGTATTGGAGAGAAAAGTTGTCATCATTATAATCATTTGCCTTGTGTCCCAAATATGTTGATTTTGTTCTACAAGTCCTCAGTCTCCATTAGTTTCTAGTAGGTGTCTAAAGAGGTGTTAACCCATGTTACAAAATTCATTTTGCACTTTTATTATAGTAACTTTGGTTTTTTACTTTTCCTT
>JXCR01050558.1:11810-50414 GCA_002079205.1 Phalaenopsis hybrid cultivar | reverse complement strand
TAGAAAGATTCACTAAACAATGCTTGACATATGATACAAATACAATCAACGAGACTATTTATTATTTGTAAAATACATGCCTCGAAGGGAATCTCATTATTACTAGTTTATGTTGGCGATATTATTATAATAGGAATATATAGAAATTAATGAAAAGATTACTCTCAGAATTTTAAGTCAAAGAACTAGGCAAGCTAATATATTTCCTTGTTATTGGAAGTTACATTTTCTTGACATAGAAACTTTTTATTAGAAAAAATAATGTCTTTTTGAAAGATATATGTAAGCTAAGTTGCATGAATGTATATGTAATTCAATAATAAACTTCGAGATGCTATGAATCATAGAACGATAGAAAAATCGTATATTAAATGCCTATGAGACGACTTATTTATCATACCTATGCTATTAGTTTGGTGAGTCAACTTTAAAGAATTATTTGTTAGGTCAATGTATATGATTCTATAATTTTAGAAAGGAACCCTAGGTATTCTATTCAGTGATGATCTAACTCGTATACAAATTCATAAATTATACTGGTTTTATAGACGATAAGAGATTAACCTCAAGATATTTTATATTCTTTGGAAGTTACCTCATTTTCCGGGGAAGTATAAAAATAAAAGGGGGTTTACATACATAGCACTCAAAATTTTAGATTTTCTAAATTTCATACTAAATTCAAATTTTATATTCATAGCACCCTATTAACTGCGTCAACTGATTCTGCTGGACCATCGATGGCATTGCTTGTGGAAAACATCAAGCCACACCTATGCCCTGCTTGCCTACAAACATCCTCCATTCATAGGCCGTGGGTCAATAAGGTCATCGCATAGTAGATGACGGTCTTCATGTGCCCAGGTTAGACAATCGATTTGATGACACTTCTTTCAAATCAAGTAGAATGCATCTCGGTTGGAGGGATCATCGATGTAGTACATGCATTCCAGTGCCAAAACCCACATCCTTGGCTAACTACTCATCTAAGTTATTTGTTTTCCATTTCTCCCGTCAGCTATCAAGGCTGCTTTAGAGAGAGAGAGAGAGCAAGTCATGTGGTAATCGGATAAACAATGTAATCTAACCTAATAACCCCAATTTCTTCTCCTAAATCGCCTTTAGTGACATAGAGCCATTGACTAAACTTTATCTCGAGTCTGACTGCCCAGTCTCAAGCCGCTTGTCATAGACAAATAGTCCCACATCGGCTAGGTGTAAGGCCGAAAAGCAGTATTTAAGTCCTGGGCTGCTGTTGACCTCGCTTTCGGTCGAGGTGTAGTTTTCCCTTTCTTAATAGCCTATGATCTAGCCGTAGGAACCTTTCTGTCGACTACTCCTAGAAAACTAGTGAAGGAGCCCTCCCCGTTAGCAATTCTGGACTTCTCTTCGCTCGACTTGACGTTCCATGTAGTAGTCTTGACCGCTATTGTTTGGCAGGTAGGGCTACTCCGAAGGAACTCAGGGAACATTCCTATAGGACTGACGGCCTTAGGATTGACTCTACTCGATGATTTGGCGCCGTTGCGCTCTTCGCTGTTCCGTTTAATCGAATTCGAGCCGGAATTTTCGTAGGATTTGGACCGCGATGCGTTTTTAGCCCGATCGGCGATGAGGTTGCCCGGACGACTCCGGATGATAAAACGGACTGCGCCGACGCGCCCGGAACTTCAATTTTGCTTAAGGGGGACGTTCGTTTCATTGAGACGGTGCGTCTTGGGGAAAATACCTATTTAAGTGTTTATTATAATAATAAATAATATTTTATTATTATTATTATTATAATTAATAACCTATATTAAAACCCTTAACCTAAATTCTTCCCCCTCCCCGCCTCATCCCTTCGAACCCGTGGGCCTGCCTTAGCCCTAGGATGGCTCGTTCGGTCGCTCGGCCCGCTCCTTCGTGCCGTTGGGGAGGTTTCGTTCCCGTGTTCGCCTCTCGCACGCGAGATAGATCACGTAGGCGCCCATCCCTCGTATCCTATCTTCTGCGATATGAGCTCAATCTCCTCTGCCGCGGATCGTATCCTCTGCGAGGATCTAATCCTCCGCATCTCTCGATCCCTCTGTCGTATCTTCTTAATCATTCGTCTCCTTTGCCCTTAGCGTATATGAGAGCTCCTCTGTGAAGCTTCTAAGAGGCCGAAAATCTGATCCCAACAAGGGTCGAAAACCAGGCTGCAATTGAGACCTCCAATACTAAGCCATAATAAGAGTTAGAGCAGTATTCTCATGCCTTTAATGCATCTCAAAATAGAGCTACCACATGCTTTGAGTGAAAGTAAATGAAAGTTTCACAATACATATACTAACATGCTCATGAGAGGGGCCAAATTATTCCAAGGCCATCCTTTTAATTGTTTCTAATATAAATATGCCTCAGAAGGTAGGAAACATGCCATGACTTCAGCACTTTAGATAAGCAAAGTAAAAGAGAGAATTAATAGCATGCCACATTGCTTAACCAAATCTAACTTCTAGCACTACACCACAAGATCATCACCAGAGGCTCGACAAGGCCATAACCGAGAGCCAGTAAAGCACCGAGAAAGTGAGGGGGAGGGAAATACACACCCTCAAGCTTTTAAATGTCATTCCCACATAATAAATGTATGAAGAGTAAGCTAGAACATGTTTAGGAATGAGATAAATAGTAATCTCCCTATTCTAGCATGCCAACAGGGCTCGACAGAGAATAGGGACGAGTGCATATAAAGCACAGGGGCTCGATAAAGAGCAGGGCCGAACGCAGACAGTGCACAGGGGGAGAGGGAAGAAGGTACCTCTTTGAAGCAAAAAGAAGGTAACGCAAAAACTCTAAAAGCACTCCAGAACTTCACTTCTTCTCCCAACAGCAGGAGGAAACCGATTCAAGCACCAGAAGATCAAAGAAGTGAGTGAGAAAGAAAAAGAGCAGAGTTTTCTCCCTTAGAAAGATTTTTGGCCCCCTTGGAAGCTTCACAGAGGAGCTCTCATATACGCTAAGGGCAAAGGAGACGAATGATTAAGAAGATACGAAAAGCAAAGGCAAAGCTTTTTCTTTGGTCGTGGACTTTGCCTTATGCCTTGGACTTAGCCTAGGCCGTGAGCCTTCCCTTTCCCTTTGCCTCGTGTCTTGGCTTTGGTCTTAGTTATGGGCCTTTCTTACAATGCTTCGGAGTCGGTTTGGAGGCTTTGTGAGGGTTTGTCCATTCACTCTTCTATGTATATCAAATATATTCATATAATTGCCTTGGGTTGCTTTAGCAGTGAGCCTTACTTGTGCCTTGGGTTACCTTTGGTCGTGGGCTTTAGCAGCTGTCCCTTGCTGCCTTTAGCCGTGAGCCTCTTTTGGCCTTAGGTTGTTTTAGCCGTGAGCCTCTTTTGACCTTGGGTTTCTTTAGCCGTGAGCTTTAGTAGCTCCCCCCCTTTCCTTTTTGTTGCCCTAGCCGAGAGCCTTACCTGCTGTTCATTTCCTTGTAGTAACCCCGGTCGTGAGCATTTATTTGATTTTATGGGAAGATTTTTATGATTATTTGATATGTGAGGCTATGGATTAATTTGGAAGTTGGAAGATTTTGATATCAACTTGGCGTTTAGGAAGATTTGCAAGCCTTATTTGGGAGAGCATTTGGTTGATTTGATTAATCCTACGTTTTTGGGGTTTGAAAAATCAGCGCAAAGTGGCATTTTATGTTTGTTAGGAAAGATCCTGGGCCCTACTTTTCTAGGTCTTTTCGATAGGAGTTTTTGAGAGCTGATCCATTCTCCTTTTCAGTGTTTTAGATGGATCAGTATCTCCTCTCTCTCACCCCATTTTTGTTCTTTTCTTTTCTTGCTTCTTGGTTCGGTTTTCGATGTTTATGTCCAACACATAAATGTCCACGTATAGTCTTTTGCTATACGTGAAACCATCAAGCAAGGTCGTAAGTAGTTTATTTTGGGGCGTAGGGTGGTGATGATAAAGACACACCGAAGATAGAGCAGAAAGATGCCCTATTCTATAACATCAAGATCCAGGTATTTGATGAACAATAGGATAATGATATTCTTCACCGACATAAGTCTAGCGGGAGTTGGCTCGAACCTTCTCAGGTTGTTGACAGTCCTATGCCCGACAGTGCAATCGACTTGTGGACAATGAAAAATTGTTAAAACTTATTTCAGACAAAATAAAAATATATTTCTCGCTATAAAATAAAATTTGATAATCTGTTTTTTTTTTTAAACCTATGTGCATGTCAAAAAACTTAAATTTTAAAAATACATTTTTAAAAATTGATTGTCCACCTGAAGAATACCTGTTTAGGCTGGGAAGTAGTCCTTTAGGTGAGGTTCAGGACACAGTTCTAGACAAGTGGCGGGTTTTATACATTCGGGTGACCGAGTAGCCTTCGTGGACCCTCGAGTACATATACATATATCTGAGCCTAGCCCTACACAAGTGCTTGCGGTCCCCCTTACCTGAACTTTTTGTTTTATCGAAGCTTTGGACAGAGCACTTGTGTTTCTTTTCTTTTCTTCAAGATTTCTCCGAGATTTTTGAAGATGTTTACTTGAGTCTTTTCTCGTTGATTTTCTCGAGTTTTCGGTCATGATTCGTCGTTACACTCTTCTTCGGATTTCCCGGATGACTTTTCTTCCAGATTTCGTTTTTTGCAATACATTTCAGCTTGCTATATTTAAGAAACAACGGATCCCACGGGCGTACAAGTTCGTTTTACATTTACAGAATGTTATACTATTGTTGTTTATACCTGCTACTACCCTGTACAGCATGTTATTTTATTCATGTTTATACCTGCTACTGTTCTGTAAAGCATGTTATATTGTTCCTTTTACTGTACTTGCCACCACTCTATATAGCATGTTATACTGTTCTACTATACCTGCTACTGTCATGTATGGCATGTACACTGTTTCTTTTATTGTGCTTTTTACTGCTTGCCATGTACTGCACATTTTATATTACATAGCCTTAAGCATGCCTTTTTTCCATATAGGATGTTTAGAGGACTATTACCATAGGATCGTTTGATTTGACATCATAACTGGACACCCTAGAAAACTTAAACTCGTCACGATAAGGAGCTTGAAGTTAGCGCGGTGGGCAGCACGATCATCTTCAACAGCAGAACATGTCTTCCCCAGCTAAACCATTCATTTCCTAGAATTTAAAATAACAATCCATAGGATTTCGAGGTTGTTCGCCTAGCGCAACATAAATCCTCAACATTTTCGTTAGGTATTCGTATGGCTCTGCTGTACGATCTAAACCCTAACTTGTTTTAGGATTCTGAGGTTGTCGTTCGTTACGACCTAAATCCTCACATCTTCCAGACTATTTGTGTGATCGTTTTACACGAATGTAAGCCCTATTTAAATAAAACTGGCAGGATAAAACACTTGAATAATCTTTCCCGAAACTGAAACCAAACCATAGGGTAAACTGGGAAGCCAGTGAGGATCTCCTCTGGATCTGTGACATCCTCTAGTTCTTCTTCCTTTGGATTCTGTAATAAATGTTCCGAGTTTGAACCATTCCCATTTGCACACCTCTTTGTCCGATTTCGTTGAAAAGTCCTATTCTTTTGAAGTCCTTGAAGATAATTTTTCTTGATTTTTATCTAGAGTATTCTTAAGTGATTTCAGTCATTTAATATGTAATTAACTATAGGGGCTTGCCCTTATAGGAAGCTTTTCCAAACCCAACTTAAAATAAACCCTATTTAATTCAGGAAAATTTGTTGGCAAATAAAACGATTTCGCAGAACAAACGGACGTCATATATATCTTAGTTTATCTGATCGAGCCTCATCCTCAACTCTTGTGTTTATCTCTCGGGATAGATACAAGGTTTAAGGTAAAGCGCTCTTTCATTTAAACTATGAGAAATATGGGGTAAGTTTGATTTTTATATTTGATTTTAAACTCAAATTTATATGTAAATTAAAACGTCTTTCCGAGGCGGGCGGCGAGATTTCGATTCCGGTGACCGACAGCTTCTTAAGGGCGACTCCTCCCCTAAATCAACACCCACTTTTCCTCGCCGACAGCTGCCCACCTCTCTTAAGGACTCTTTTGGGAGGTGACAAGTGGTATCAGAGCAGATTACTGTCTGTCAGGTGTGTGGACCCTCCATGGTCTAGTGAGACCCTCGGTGGAGCCAATCCGTGACGAGGGCGTCATGTGATTTGGTAGAGGAAAATGTCACAGACAAATAGTCTTACATCGGCTAGATGTAGGGCCGAAAAGCAGTATTTAAGTCCTGGACTGCCCACCTCTCTTAAGGGCTCTTTTGGGAGGTGACACGCTGCTGTCTTTTATTGCCTTCACATGGATTATAAATCTCATGTCCCCAAAACGTTCTTCTCTCTTCACTCAAATTGTAGTTCCAGCGTAGTAAATTGGCCTGAGGGAGGCATGAGGAGTGGACATCAGAGATTGCAATAAATGCTTTTGTGAAGTTGCAAGTGGCATGAATGATCAGCGGCGAGTGGCTTGATAGGGTTATAGATTTTAAATAGAATAGTATTATTATTATTATTGTTTTTATTTAGATATTCTAGTTGTTGTGAATTTAAAATTTTAATTTTAGGTGTGAAATTATAAAAGCTAAAATTATAAATGCTATGTATGTAAATATCTCAACAATAAATTGTAGCAAAATTTAATGCAGAAGCTAAGTATAGTTTTCTGGTGCTAGGAATCCACGACTTCTTATGGCTAAAAGATGTTCGGGTAGATTTAATGCTGTATGGAAAAGTCTTTTGAATGACTGTTATGATAACAAATAAACTATTATTATTGCATATAATCCCATGCTCCATGATCGTACAAAAGACATTTTTGTTGATAGACATCATATAATTTTAAAAATTAGCTAGCAAGCCTGGAATAAATAACATTCATTTATTAAGAGGAGCTGTGAAATGCCCAGAACATTTGCCTCAGCCAGGTCTTACACTTGGCTATCACCCTCTTCTGTGTCTGATTACTTCCTCTCCGCTACCACTTTTTGAATTTTTGGCTTTGACATTTCAATTGAGCACTATTGAGTAAAATGATCAATATATAATAGATACTCATGATTCTTCATCATATTGAAGTTAAATTCACATAGGTGATGTGATTGAGATGCAGGAGAGGTTGATTTTACTAGGATCCCTATCTAATGGAATCAAATGATGAAAATATATGATTAAGAGACCCTATTAATATGAAAAATATTGCCCATCAAACTAAATACCTGTAAACATGTCTAGAGCCATTGTTCTGATGAGACTATGGAGCATTAACAAGTTCCAATGGCCAAAGTTGCATGAGTCGGTCTATGGCAAAAGATCAATCCTTCTAGTGTCATTTTCATCAAGCTTGGGAGCATTCAATATATATATATTTTTCACTTAAAAAAAGGAAATTGAATGATCGATTAAGCAAGTAAACTTAGATCAATATTTGAAGAATTAGGCCACAAATTCTGCACCTCAAAACATGGAGGGCGAACAATATCAAATTAGATTCAATGTATTGAGTATGGTTGTCCTTTGATTTCTCTTTTTTGAGTTATGGAAAACTTGTCACCATCATCAATGAATACGCCAATTGGAAAGAAGAGATCAAGCACTTTCTTAGAACTAGAGAATTTTATTTACAATTTCAACAGAATTTTCTTTTTTTACTATAATTAGTTTCTAGTTTTTTATTTTAGTTTATTTTATTTATTTTTATTTTTTTTGAGGGAACCTATCAAAATTTTGTATAATTTTTGTATGTAAACCATTTTATGCTTAATTAAAATATTGTTAAAAAATGGAAAAAAAAAATCCAAAGTCCCAAGGAATGCTCATCATTGCATATGCTTCAGTAGAGCGAGAGTGAAAACAGTAGGTTGTCTGTACAATAGCTACCTAAGCAGCTTATAATGAGTGAGCCCATGATGAGGGTAGCAAATGTTGGATATGATGAGTGTCTGTCCTCTTTTTCAGATGTCCTTTGAGAGCTAATTGATGAGTGAGCTCTAAAGGGCATCTAGTATGGATAGTGTGCTTGTTAAAATTCTTTAGAGGGCTCATCATCTAGCCTTAGGAGGGTAGATGAGTAATGTTATGCCCGTTCTTGGACCGGCCCCTCCTCAACCAGTCAAAAGCCAAAACAACGACCCCCCACAACAACAGGCAAGCCGATCCTACGAGGGGGAAGAAGCGTAGTGGCATTTTGCTACAGCAGGAAAAGGGCAAGGAGCAGGTAGGATCCACGAGAGGCTTAATTATATACTCGAGAAGGAGAATTTAAAGGAGGTTTTAGAGGGAAAGTGGGAAAGGAAAATTTTAAAATGCTGTAGGAGGATTCTATTAAGGGGTGGAACCTAGTGTTTTTTTATTTTTTTATTTTTTTTTTTTTGTGCATAATTTCATTGGTTGCTCTTTTCTTTTCTTCCTGTGGTATTCCTAGCGACGTTTAGGGTTGCAAGGGAGCCGATCTACCTCTCAGAAAGTAGATCACCATTGTATCTTGCCTATTGCTTTTGTTTGTCTGTTAAGATCAGCCCTCTTTTGAGTTTGTCTTCTATCTCTTGTTGTTTCGTGGTTGTTTGCTCGCTGATTTCTGTTCTAGAGCATATCAGTGAGCAAATTTGGTAAATCAAGACTAGGCAATTCCATTGGGTACACAAAGAACTACCCAACGCTCTATACTTTATCAAAGCACTTGGGCAAAAAGAACAAATCATTCACATTTACCTGGTCAGAGGTTGGGGACAACATTTTTCTATACAAGCTAAGAAGTACAAGAATTTCCTTGCTTGAACTAAAAACATCGCCTTTATCTCCTTTTACAATGTTGTCATTTGCTTTGCTTGCTTTTTGACAAAGAATTATAAATGCACCCTGAGAGAAGATCTTCTAAAACCTCTTATTTCTTTAGAGAAAGCTAATTGAGCTATCATTTCTTTCGAATATGATTATTAAGTTAAACCCGAGTGCCTTCAATAGTTTATGTATGCTGAAAACTGGCTATGCTCTTGTTAATATTCAGAGCCCAAATTTTTTTGTTGGCAAAACATGATTAAGAAATTAAAAACACAAGATATTTTTATATTTCTAGTTAATTCTAAATGCGTGTCTTGATTCATGTTTGGAAAAGGCAGTGCCAATTGCATTAATTTTTCTATGGCTTCTCATTTTTCATTTTAGTTCTATTTGAGTGCTTTCACATTTTATGCTGTACTTATGGAATTGGATTTGTATACACAGAGTGGATATTATTATTTTCTAAATAAATTCCTGTGAGGGTATTCAGTTTTGGGCTACTTTCTAAAAGGTTAACAAGGTTGCCTCTGCTTTATAGTTGCTTGCTTATGCCTATGCTTTTTCTAGGATCCTCTTAGGAGCCTATTTGCCCTACCAAGGTCTCATTTTCCACGAAGCTGCCTGAGTAAGAGGTTTAATGTTGCATGCAGCTTCTTCAGCACTCAGGCGGCCAGCACAGCAGGCACTCCACCTCCAACCCCACCTCCGCCTCCGCCTCCAGAAAAAACCCATTTTGGTGGACTTAAGGACGAGGATCGCATTTTCACCAATCTCTATGGCTTGCATGACCCTTTCCTCAAAGGCGCCATGAAACGAGGTGACTGGTATCGGACTAAGGATTTGGTGCTGAAAGGATCTGACTGGATAGTAAATGAGATGAAGAAATCTGGTCTGCGTGGTCGCGGAGGAGCTGGCTTTCCATCGGGCCTCAAGTGGTCATTCATGCCCAAGGTATCTGACGGCCGCCCTTCCTATCTTGTTGTCAATGCTGATGAGAGCGAACCCGGAACTTGCAAGGACAGGGAAATCATGCGACATGATCCACACAAACTCATAGAGGGATGCTTAATTGCAGGAGTTGGCATGAGGGCTACAGCAGCTTACATCTACATAAGAGGAGAGTATGTCAATGAGCGCTTGAACCTCGAAAAGGCCAGGAAAGAAGCCTATCATGCCGGCTTCTTGGGTAAGAATGCTTGTGGCTCTGGCTATGATTTCGATGTTCACATTCACTATGGAGCTGGTGCTTACATTTGTGGAGAAGAAACTGCTCTATTGGAAAGCCTCGAAGGGAAACAGGGGAAGCCTAGACTTAAACCACCTTTTCCTGCGAATGCTGGATTGTATGGCTGCCCGACCACCGTCACAAATGTAGAGACAGTCGCAGTATCTCCCACTATACTTAGACGAGGCCCTGAATGGTTCGCGAGCTTCGGTCGGAAGAACAATTCCGGTACCAAGCTGTACTGCATTTCCGGCCATGTCAACAAACCTTGCACCGTGGAAGAGGAAATGAGCATACCATTAAAGGAACTAATAGAGAGGCATTGCGGCGGCGTTAGGGGAGGTTGGGATAACTTGCTTGCTATTATACCTGGTGGATCTTCCGTTCCTCTGTTGCCGAAGCACATCTGCGATGATGTACTGATGGATTACGATGCACTCAAGGCTGTTCAATCTGGATTAGGAACAGCTGCTGTTATGGTGATGGACAAGTCCACAGATGTGGTGGATGCTATTGCAAGGCTATCATACTTTTACAAACATGAGAGCTGTGGTCAATGCACTCCTTGCAGGGAGGGAACTGGATGGCTGTGGATGATTATGGAGAGATTGAAGGTTGGTAATGCAAAGATTGAGGAGATAGATATGCTTCAGGAGGTATCGAAGCAGATTGAGGGGCATACCATCTGTGCGCTGGGTGATGCGGCGGCATGGCCTGTTCAGGGGCTTATCAGGCACTTCAGGCCCGAGCTGGAAAGGAGGATACGAGATAGGGCTGCACGGGAGCTGCTGGAAGCTGCTGCGGCATAAGCTGGAAGCTGTGTTAGATTTCTGGAATTCAAGTCTGTTCAATAATGAAAGTTTTTTTCTTACTTTGGATTTGGCATAAGCTGGAAGCTGTGTTAGATTTCTGGAATTCAAGTCTGTTCAATAATGAAAGTTTTTTTCTTACTTTGGATTTGTTTTGGGGTTCCTTATTCTAAAGGGATTTGGAAGAAATAACTTGTTGCTTCTATTATTGTATGATTTTTAGAAGGACACATCTGTTTTCTTGAGCATGTTATTGCTTTTACCTCGTGAGTTATTAAAACTGAAATCTACGGAATATTCTTGGTACAAAATGAGGCAAAATATTTGTATTTTAGGAGCTTATATCATATGAATGTTAAGTTGGAGAAAAAATTATGTACGTAAGACGTACGCAGTGTTGTGTACGTCAGGGAGGTTATTCAGAGGGTATTGGGGGGTTATATCTGTGTTATACCCCCTGTAACCTCCTTGTAACCTCCCTATAACCTACCTGTAGCTGATAAATATATGAAAACAGAAGTGTGGAACTTATTAGATGGTATAAGTAGGTTACAGGTGGGTTATTGTGAGGTTACAGGGGATATAACACGGATATAACACCCCAATACCTTCTGAATAACATCCCTGACGTACGCAGCGCTACGTACGTCTTATGTACGCAATTTTTTCTCGTTAAGTTGAGCTTGAGCTATTTTTAATATGAGTTTGATTAATTATTGAGTTTGAATTTGAGCTTGATTTTATGAATTAGTGGCTCTCGAGCAATTTTTTATTATTATTATGTAAGAGAATAAAAAGATTTCAATTCTTGCATTTCATGGAAATAGAATTAAAAAGTTTTATCTGAGATGAGAAATATGTAAGCTTGTAAATTTCTCAACGACCTCTTTTTTTAAAAATTTGGATTGTAGTATATTTTTTTTAAAGCTTATTTTGTATTAATATGTTGGGTTCTTACATACATATCACAGAAAGCAGCCCTATTTAAGGATTTAGAACATGAAGTTCATATTTTTAGGGGCATACCACCCATGTCATTAGGAATTCCACTCCGTCTCTCCCTCCCATTGCTTATCTTCCATTGCTGGTTTTATGGCCGTATTTCGCTCCTGAATTCATACCCGAAACCTTCTTTATTTTCTAGTATTTTCAGATCTCATTTTCTCTGTCTGGTACTCTTGTAATTAGTCCTCAAAAACATCACTTTTTGTCTTTCTGAAACACAACGCAAGTGTAGGGATGTAGTCGCGAACCTCTTGTTTAAAGGGAAAAGTTATTAGGTCAGGACAGTTAAAAGATGTACAGTCACGTGTTAAGTGGACCCTATAAATTTTAACACTGATGAATCTAAGTATATTGTGGTAAGCTCGCTTGACACGTGGCGACCCACCATTGGACTCCAGATGTAAATTACGTCCGAAGTCCGGATGTAATATTTGTTCGTTTAAAGGAGCGTTGTCGATCTGTGAAGCTACTCCAAATGCGGCCTTAGTTATTATTGAATGGAGTATAAGGCTTCACTTGCGTCGTGAAGCGCAGAAAGCAGAGAAACAGAATGAGTGTCGTTTGGAGGAGACCCTCGCTCAGCGTGTTGCAACCATCACAAGTGCAAAGCAGCGGAAAAACAAAGTGTTTCAAACTAGAGATGAGGTGCTAAATACATAAAGGGATCTCTGGAAATGGATTTAGGGCAGGAATTAATTCGAATGTAGATGAGGTGCTAAATACAAAATTCACAAATTTTGGAGGATTTACGAGATTTAGAGGAAGAGCTATGGGGTTTGTTCTACATAGTTATCAATTAGTTATGCTGAATTTATAAGATTTAGTAAATTCGTTGCCAAACAATTTTGAATTTAAAATATTCAAGATTTAGTAAATCGAGATTTGTGGGATTTGCTAAAACCTAATAATCTAAATATCATTTTTTGTGTGACTGCCTCTAAATGGAGCTCTTTTCTTTAGTGCTTATGTAAAATCTCCTAATTATTTCTTAACATCCTACCCACTTGCAGGGTGTAAAAGTGCCAAACATGAAAGAGTTGAGGTTCTATTCACGTGTTCGACTCATTTATTTAATAGCTGCNATACTTTTACAAACATGAGAGCTGTGGTCAATGCACTCCTTGCAGGGAGGGAACTGGATGGCTGTGGATGATTATGGAGAGATTGAAGGTTGGTAATGCAAAGATTGAGGAGATAGATATGCTTCAGGAGGTATCGAAGCAGATTGAGGGGCATACCATCTGTGCGCTGGGTGATGCGGCGGCATGGCCTGTTCAGGGGCTCATCAGGCACTTCAGGCCCGAGCTGGAAAGGAGGATACGAGATAGGGCTGCACGGGAGCTGCTGGAAGCTGCTGCGGCATAAGCTGGAAGCTGTGTTAGATTTCTGGAATTCAAGTCTGTTCAATAATGAAAGTTTTTTTCTTACTTTGGATTTGTTTTGGGGGTTCCTTAATCTAAAGGGATTTGGAAGAAATAACTTGGTGCTTCTATTATTGTATGATTTTTAGAAGGACACATCTGTTCTCTTGAGCATGTTAATGCTTTTACCTCGTTAGTTATTAAAACTGAAATCTATGGAATATTCTTGGTACAAAATGAGGAAAAATATTTGTATTTTAGGAGCTTATATCATATGAGTGTTAAGTTGGAGAAAAAATTATGTACGTAAGACGTATGCAGTGTTGTGTACGTCAGGGAGGTTATTCAGAGGGTATTGGGGGGTTATATCTGCGTTATACCCCTTGTAACCTCCTTGTAACATTCCTGTAACCTACCTGTAACTGATAAATATATGAAAACAGAAACGCGGAAGTTACTAGAAGGTATAAGTAGGTTACAGGTTGGTTATAGTGAGGTTACAAGGGATATAACAGGGATATAATCCCCCAATACCTTCTGAATAACATTCCTGACGTACGCAGCGCTACGTACGTCTTACGTATGCAAATTTTTCTCGTTAAGTTGAGCTTGAGCTATTTTTAATGTGAGTTTGATTAATTATTGAGTTTGAATTTGAGCTTGATTTTATGAATTAGTGGCTCTCGAGCAATTTTTTATTATTATTATGTAAGAGAATAAAAAGATTTCAATTCTTGCATTTCATGGAAATAGAATTAAAAAGTTTTATCTGAGATGAGAAATATGTAAGCTTGTAAATTTCTCAAAAACCTCTTATTTTAAAAATTTGGATTGTAGTATATTTTTTTTTAAAGCTTATTTTGTATTAATATGTTGGGTTCTTACATACATATCACAGAAAGCAGCCCTATTTAAGGATTTAGCACATGAAGTTCATATTTTTAGGGGCATACCACCCATGTCATTAGGAATACCACTCCGTCTCTCTCTCACTCTCAATGTTTATCTTCCATTGCTGGTTTCATGGCCGTATTTCGCTCCTGAATTCATGCCCGAAACCTTCTTTATTTTCTAGTATTTTCAGATCTCATTTTATCTGTCTGGTACTCTTGTAATTTGTCCTCAAAAATATCACTTTTTTGTCTTTCTGAAACACAACGCAAGTGTAGGGATGTAGTCGCGAACATCCCGTTTAAAGGGAAAAGTTATTAGGTCAGGACTCTGGAGTTAAATGGTGTGAAGTCACGTGTTAAGTGAAACCAATAAATTTTAATACTGATCAATCGAAGTATATTGTGGTAAGCTCGTTTGACACGTGGCGCCCCACAATTGGACTGCGGACGTAAATTACGTCCGGAGTCCGGATGTAATATTTGTTCGTTTAAAGGAGCGTCGTCGATCTGTGAAGCTACTCCAAATGAGGCCTTAGTTATTATTGAATGGAGTATGAAGCTTCATTTGCGTCACGAAGCGCAGAAAGCAGAGAAACAGAACGAGTGTCATTTGGAGGAGACCCTCGCTCAGCATGTCGCAACCATCACAAGTGCAAAGTAGCGGAAAAACAAAGTGTTTCAAACTAGAGATGAGGTGCTAAATACATAAAGGGATCTCTGGAAATGGATTTAGGGCAGGAATTAATTCGAATGTAGGTTAAATAATGGCAGATGATTATTTTGGATAAAACAAGGCCGCATATTTGATAAATCTGGATTTCACAAATTTTGGCTGTAAATCTCGGGTACATTAAATCCATTGAATTGGAGGATTTACGAGATTTAGAGGAAGAGCTATGGGGTTTGTTCTACATAGTTATCAATTAGTTATGCTGAATTTATAAGATTTAGTAAATTCGTTGCCAAACAATTTTGAATTTAAAATATTCAGGATTTAGTAAATCCAGATTTATGGGATTTGCTAAATCCTAATAACCTAAATATCATTTGTTGTGGGACTGCCTCTAAATGGAGCTCTTTTCTTTAGTGCTTATGTAAAATCTCCTAATTTTTTCTTAACATCCTACCCACTTGCAGGGTGTAAAAGAGCCTAACATGGAAGAGTTGAGGTTCTATTCATGTGTGTTCGACTCATTTATTTAATAGCTGTGTGAAATTGGTTTGTGTGCCAAATTAGCTCGTAACGAGTCTCTTCGTGTTCAGTTCGATATTACTTGAAATTGTTTGTGATAGGTCGAAATTAGGCTTATTGGGAACTCGACTTGTGATTGCTCGAAAAAAACTCAAAATGAACGTAAGTAGTTGTATTCTTTGAATTTTAAAATAGAAATTTATTAAAAAAATTAAATAAAAATAATAAGATACATACAAATTTTATCAAGAAAAAAGAATAATTATAAATTATAATATTTATTAGATTTCAAAATTTAACGCAAAATAAGTGAAACAAAATGAACAAAAGGCGTTCACAATTTCAAAAATCTATTTGTTTCGGACGCAACAAGCTACGTCTAGACAACGGACGCGATGCTCATGAGACGATTTTTTCCAGAAATGCAGCGCTCCAAATTGAAAAAGAAAAAAAATTACATAAAGGAGCATTTATATACATACCACCCAATTCCTATTTATTTCCGTATCTATTAGTGTAAACTCATACAAATGGGGCTAAAATATAACATTTAGTTATTTACTGAAAATGAATTCTTTCAATCTGATTTTAAAATACAAACTAGTTGTTTACTTGTATGGATAATTAAGGACAAGTTGTTAACTACCTAAGTGATTTTTTTGAACTACATGTATTTACGTGCTTATATGTTGAGTAATTAGGGCGAAGAAAAATAAGAATCAACACAAATCCAGAAGAACACAGAGATTTAACGAGGTTCGACAAAGAGACCTACGTCCTCGGGAGCAAAGCGGCAGATTTTTCACTAATCCAGAAAAAGAGTATAGGATACAAAATCCAATAAACTAGGGTTATAAACAGATATATTTATAACCCTAGAAAGAAAAAAAAAGGAAACCTTGAGTGCAATATGTGATTATCAAATTACCCATGTACTGCACCCCCAACCCACATAAAGAAACTCCCATGATTTGGACAGAATCTTTCGCTCCAGCATCTGTCCCTTATATGGTGTATGAGTCATACCTAACAAATCTCCATCTTGGCAAATATCCAACCCCTTAGGAGAAATACATCATGGAGTTTCTTACATACCAGAAGTGGGTTGGGCCACCATGCTTCTCTAGCAACTGCAAACATTCAACAAATCCAAGCAATGCAAAAACTTGTTGATAGTAATCTTCTCTAGCAACTGCAAACATTCAACAAGTCCAAGCAATGCAAGAACTTGTTGATAGTACCAGACTTGATCAACATATCAGCTGCATTCTCATCAGTATGAACCTTCTGCAACAGTATCTCACCAGAAGCAATCAATTCTCTGATCTTGTGATACTTAACATCAATGTGTTTGGTTCTCACATGGCACACATGGTTCTTAGCCAAATAAATAGCAATTTGACTATCACAATGGAACTAAACTCCACCTTGCTCAACGCCCTGTTCATTTACTAGCCTAACAAGTCATAAGGATTCTTTTGCAGCTTCAGCTACTGCCATGCACTCAGCTTCAGTTGTAGATAATGCCACAATAGACCGAATTGTTGATTTCCAACATATATGCTCTCCACCAAGAGTAAAGACAAACCCAGTTGTAGATCTTCTGTCATCTAAATCACCTGCATAGTCTGAATCAACGTACCCCACAACTGAAGGATCATCCTGCTGACTGCCAAAACTATATCTATGTCCTACCATACCCTTTAGATACTTGAAAATCTACTTGACTGCTTCCTAATGCAGCCTTCCAGGTTTAGCAATGTATTTGCAGACTTGACTAACAACATGAGCCAAATTAGGATGAGTACATACCATTTCATACATCAAGCAGCCAACTGCACTGGCATATGGAACCTTTACCATGTCTTCGATTTCTGTATCTATCTTAAGACACTGTTCTGAAGAAAGTTTAAAATGACTTGCCAATGGAGTGCTCACAGGATTTTTTTTTCTCATCTCAAACATTTCCAGCAGCCTCGTTGAGATAAACATAATCACTTTGAGCCTCTATCTCGATTGAATCTCCATTCCAAGAATCTTTTTTGTAGGACCCAAGTTTTTCATGTCAAATTCCTGGCTCAATAAAGCTTTCAAACCACAGACATCATTCATATTTTTTGTAGCAATTAGTATATCATCAACATGCAGCAATAGAAAAATAATAGAACAATCATCAAGGCTCTTCACATAAACACAATAATCATACTCACATCGCTTATAGTCAATCTGAATCATGTAAGAGTCGAACCGCTTATACCATTGTCTTGGAGACTGTTTCAACCCACACAACGATTTCCTTAACCTGCAAACCAGATGCTCTTGTCCAGGTTAAGTGAACCCTTCTGGCTGCTCCATATAAATCTGCTCCTCTAGATCACCATGCAATAAAGCAATTTTAACATCCATATGCTCCAAATGCAAATCCCAAATAGCTATTAATACAAGCACTGCCCTGATTGAAGTATGTCTGACTGCAGGAGAAAAAATTTCATAATAATTTTTCCCCTTCTGTTGTGAAAATCCCTTTACTACTAGTCAAGCTTTGAACTTTTTCTCTTCTTTTTCTGATACTACTGGTTTCCTTTTGTACACCCACTTGCACCCAATAGCATTCTTTCCCTCAGGAAGCTGAACTAGCTCCCATGTGCAATTTTTCTGCAAAGACTCCATCTCCTCAACTATTGCACCCATCCATTTCTCTTTCTCCTGGCTAGTGATAGCTCCTTAAAAAGTGGTTGGGTCATCACTGCTGATGAGAAGTGCACAAGAGACCAAGTCTTCATAACCCAATCTGCTAGGAGGTCTTATATTAGTGTGTCTCCGTCTGTCTCTGGCTAGATTATAATTCTGCAAATCATTTGGAATGGAATCATCAGGTGTTGGGTTTGAACATTCAACTCTCTCGGTTATTTCTGGATGTTGTTCTAAATCCATCTACACTACATCTGAACTGGAATTGTTCCCTTGCACCTTGTCTTGATTCTGCTGAAACATGGACTATTCATCAAAAACTGCATCTCTGTTGATCACCATCTTCTTTGCAATTGGATCTCAAAACTTGTATCCTTTTACACCTTTCTTATAGCCCAAAAAGATGTACTTCATCTATGTAAAGTGCTCAATGAAATCAAATTCTTCTTCAGATCTAGAATATGTCTAACATCACATAATGTTCTAATTGTGTCATCATACATCTTAATTCTGACTTCTCCAATACCAGCAATATTGTAACATCTATCATCACCTAGATAAACTGAGCCAGAATTAGTTGACCTGTATGAAGTAAACCACTCCCTATTAGGTGTTATGTGATTACAGCATCATAAATCAAAAATCCATGCATCCGTGAACTAAGTTGATGAAACTGAAAGCATATCGCCATCACTGTAATCTGAATTGTCACTCTACACCACATTTATAGACTTTGATTATCCATCACCTTTCTCCTTAGTCCACTTCTTGAGCTTTGGACAATCTCTCTTTATATGACCTGACTCCTTGCAATTGTAGCAATGAATTGTCTTTTTGCCTTTAGACTTGGATTTGAAATTTCACCTTCTAGAACCCACCTTCTCTTTCTTTCTTCCACGATCCTGATTACCCTTCACATATAAACTGTCATCATGAGAGCTTTCCCCTGGATTCTGCTTCCACTAGTTGTGAGCCAATAATGCTGCGGTAATCTCATCAACTTTGATAATTTATTTCTCATATGTAAGAGTAGTCACCAGATGTTCATAGGAAGAAGGCAGTGAGTAGAACATAATCATTGCTCGGTCTTCATCCCCAATACTCACATCAAGCTGTGATAAATCTGTGATTATTTGATTGAAGTCATTAACATGTTGCGTGATACATATAAAAAGGTTCAATTTTTCATATGTTTTTAATACCTATATTTAATGATTTTCAATGATATTACACTTTAAAGGAATGTATTTTGCATATTTTTTTATTCCAGGGACAAGAAATGGAGTTTTGGAGGAAAAAAAGCAAAAACGGTGTAATTTGGAGTAGAAATGAGCAAGAAAGAAAAATTTGTCCTAGCACATTTTGATATGTCTTTCTATGTTTAATCTCATTCACACTTCTCATACATTTTTGAATGAAATTACACTTTAAAGAAAGGTTGTTTTTCCGTTTATTTTGTAGGTCTATCTGTTAGGAACACAACGCAACTGAAATGGGGAAACTGAGCTAAAACGGAGCCAAACAAAGCAAAATGTGGAGCTGCACAACGTGGGCGCCGATGGCACCAGAGTGTAGAGAACGACATGAAATGGGCGCCGACAATGCCCAAAACAGCGTTGATAGCGCCCGAGACGGTTTGAACGCGATCCTAGGCGAATTTTTAGAAGATTCATTGTATTTGGATGCTTTTTGGAAGGTTTCTTGAGGCTTCTCTTAGGAAATTCGTCCCTACACTATAAGAGAGTGTTTTTATGTCAGAAAAAGTAGGGTGTGTGAGTGAGAAAATGTGGAGAATGTTTAGAGAACTTAGAATAGGTGTAGAAATGTATGTTTCTACCTTTTTGGAGAGATTGGTGAGGGGATTTTGAGAGAATACGTAAGAGAATGTTCTAGTATTGCATGGATCAGCAGGAGACTTTGTGGGAGAGATTTCATCTTTCTTTCAAAGTAAAAGCTAAGTACTGTGTTCTTCATTATCTTATGATTTTGTAAACACTTATCTAGTGGATTTTCTTTGATGAAGTGAAGTTTTCCGTTGCGTTTTCTTCGTATTTTGTGATGTGTTTTTCTTACTCTTTCTTCTTATTAGGAAATAGTGGCATGAGAGAATTATGTCATTATTTTTCTCTTACTTTTCTTTTGCAATGAGTAAGATTCATGTTTACAATATTAGGATGCTTTCTTGAAGAAGTTTTAATTATATGGTTTTTACTTGCACTTCATTTACATTACAATAAAGGCCTGTTGTAGTGTTAAAATTTGTTATAATTGCATTAAGACCCGAGAGGGCAATGTAATTCTCAACAAAGTGGAACCACATTTGATTCCATGAAGGAGTATTTCGTTCATGGAATTATGTGTAAATAAATAGGGTAATATACATTGTTGGGCAAAGAATTGGAAATTTTAGGGTGACAGACTAAAATCTCCAATTTGGTCCTAGTGTTTAAGAACTAAAGCGAGAGTTAGCCTTCAGGGGAAGGGAAGTGGGAGCTCTGGAGTGGGAGCCATTATCCTCCTAGCCTAGCCATGGATTTAGGGACTAAACCTGAGATTAGCCAATGATTTTCTATAACACTAAATCAGGCCTAGCCACAGATTTAGGGACTAAACCTGGGATTAGCCAATGATTTTCTATAACACTGTATGAGGGTAGAGAATTAAAACTGACGGCTTCAGAGGAAGAGAAGTCTGAGCTCTGGAGTGGGAGCCAGTATCCTCCTAGCCTAGCCATGTATTTAAGGTACTAAACCTAAGATTAGCCAATGATTTTCTATAACACTGAATCAGGGTAAAGAATTAAAATTGCTTCTGTTTGGCACATATAATATTTAATGCATCTAACTCCTTTACATTATTCAATTCACTACATAAGAATAGTAGTTTTTACCATCTCTAAACTCTTCAAACCAATTCATCCAAAAAGGGGTTATCTTTAAAATTAACATTTGCATTAAGGAATGGTTACTATCCTTACATTTAAGATTCACATTTAGGAGTAGTTGCTAGATAAAACACCATTTTAATCGACATTCCAAACTAAGGACTAATAGTAGTAGAATGAAATTTAACTAAGGACATCTTTCCTCGCTTCCTTGTGGGATCGATATTCGGGGCTTAATCATAAAGTCCTATATTACTTGAAGCGATACGTGTACTTGCATAGAGCTCATAGTGTGTGAACTATTTTCTATATTTTATAACATTTCAATTTTGAATATTAGCCGCTAAATATAATTTGGGTCAAGTTTTTTACCGTCTTTTGAAAGCTAAATTACTGTATAATTACGAGCCGGGTCAAGTTTTTGGCACCGTCTCAGAGGAATTGAATTGACATAAAACACACACAAAAACAACACACGCTAGGGGCACATCATGTTTTTCCCGCGAATGAAATTTTAAAACAACATGCTAAAATGAATTTTTATATTCTAAATATGCAAGTACAAAAATTAATAACAGGAGTAAAAATTTAATTGATCAAATTTTAATTTACTTAACATATAGAGATTCATTGGACTTCTTTGTTGTGGAGTATAACATAAAGGCAAACAAACACATTGACAAACATACATGACTGCAACATAAGGAAAAATATCAGGTAGCGAATTGAAAATTTTAAACATGCAGCTTTTAAGTAAAAAGTTAGTTATATTCTAAACTTTCCTAAGATCCAGATTTAAGTTCAACCCAACTAACTACTACAATAAACAACACAATTATCACAATTAGTACTACCAAACATAATAACTACTCACAAAAATACAAATACATCACAGTAGTGCTACTAAACAAAACACAACAAAAACTAACAATCTCAACAATAATAATTGAAAACATTACATAAAGTGTAGAACAACTGCACTATCAACAGTTCACAATAACAAACAAACTAAAAATCAAATAAAATTGTAGATCCAAACAAATCATCGTCATCCTCTGCATCACTATCGTCACTACGCCAAGTAGCTTCAAGCTCATATGGTGGATATCTGGGGTACTGAGGAAATACAACATCCTAGTTACCTCTCATGAGGTTTTCCATAGCTAAGTTAAATTCACCCTCATAATCACTATGTCTCTTCATATTATTCATCCATATGCTCTGCAAATTGTTCTAAGTTTAATACCTTATTTGCAGTGTGGTTGACATTGTCCAAAATCCTCTGTAATAGTTGTGACTGAGAATTAGATCCAAAAGTCTGACCCCATGATGTTGAAGCATGTGAAGTAGAAGCTCATGATGTTGAAGCAGCAGAACTACTAGAAAATCCTCCTCTCCAGCCAAAAATGGAATGATGTGAATAAGATTTCACATTCACACTATTAATAGGCTAAAGAGGTTGTAATATCTCCTCCTAACTATCAAATCTAACTCCAGTCTGCTCGCATAAAGAAAATATCAAGGATTCAAATTCCAAACCTGTAGTAGTAGCAGTGACGGTAGAACTAGTAGTAACTCTATGAATCAAAGCTCCAATGTTAATGGGCTTGAACCGCTGGATGTAATAGTTCAAAGTTGCTCGATCACATGTCACTTCACTAAGATGATTTGTAGGTAGCAGATAAGTAGAAATAAAATAGTGTCACGCCTTTGCAGTGACATCCAACTTTGAAGTAGAAAAGTTAATTCTTCTTTCATTTGTAATTTTCCAAAGTCCTCTTCCAACAGTCAAAGATGAAATAATCTCATCTAGCTCCTCCTCAGTAGGACTATAATTTGGATAAAAACACAAAGTGCTCGGGGGCAAATGATAAAATTGATTTATTACCTCAGGTGAAAAAGACACATTCTTACCCCTTAACATGACTCATTCTTCTTCAACTTCAGGGAGATTCGCATAGAACTCCCACACAACAGAAATTACTGCTACGGCAGAAAAATAATAGAACTGCTCCGACTGGTAGAGAACAATCAAATCTTTAACAACTCCTCTCGAAACATTGCTCAGGAATCAACTTCCTTGAGTGTAGTGCATCACTGTATTGATTCTGAGCTCTGAACTGACAAATTTGCTTGAATCAAATTGACACTTTCCTTTGCAGCTCTTCATTCTTGGTGTCATTTCTAAAAAAAATGTATAAATTTTAAAATAAATTTCAAATTCAACTCTAATTCACTAAACTTAACTCCTTAAAGCTAAAACTAACAAATCCATGTATTTTCTATAGCTTTTTCTCAAATTTTCACCATGAATAATGATTTTTGGGTAGCTCATGAATGAGCTCAAAATACATGGTGAAAATTAAATTTTTTTATATATAAGTGAAGCTCTTACCTCAAAGATATCAAATCTAACAATTTTTGCTTCAAATCTCCAAGAAATCTTCAAATATGGTGAGCTCTAGCTTAGAAATTGCGAATGACCCGAGTAAGAAGATGAAGTCGAGGTTCAGAAATGGTGTTTTTGGACTAAATCGTCACTTAAAACTATTCGTGAAGTGGTTTTTGCGAACCAGCGCTTCAACATGAATGGTTTGGCGCTTCTCTCAGTTTAGGCAACACTTCTTGGCGCTTAGGCGCCAATGGACAAATTTTGATTCTTTTTAATTTAAGTGAAATGCACTCCTATCCTAAGTCAACCATCCCTACATGGTCTCATAACTCTTTAATAACCATTTTCTTCCCTTTCAACTCTCCTCTTACTCAAGATTCACCAATCTTAACTAATTCAATTCAACGCAAAATAACACGTAATTTCACACAAACAAACATGTATATTAATTTACGAACAATTAAAAGCATTTTTAATATATAAATTCTCAATCCAAATAGTGTCAGATGAGAAATTTCTAACACAAACACTGGACAATTATCACATTAATAACATATTAAACACACTTAACATTAGAAACAAACACTAAACACACAAACACTAAACCATGAACTTAATTCCATTCTCCGATCGATGGAACAAATCCTGACTTATCATTAGTCTCTCCTTCAACATTTGGAGTATAAATATGAAAGAATGGACGATGGTTAATAACTATGGTTAAATCTTCTTTAATCTACTTGTTCTTCAAATATATAGCCTTGTCTACTTCTTCTATAAAACTGGTATGGTTAAAATGCATCTTAAGTTGCCATCCCATATGGCCCAGATTTGCGTTAACTTCCGTCACTTTTGCTTCAATTGAAGCCACTTCATCCTCAATTTTAGTGATTTTCTCTGTCATCCATTCGATACTAACGGCTAGGAAATCATTATATAACTCTTGTGCACTCTAAATAATAAACTTCTTTCTCATTGCCTCCTCCTTCTTCTTTAAATCACTCTCCCAATATGATATTTTTCCAAAACTCTTTCTTTTTCACTTAGGATTTACGGTTAGAATTGAATTGTGGTAAAAATCTTTACATAACCTTTCTATTTATAGGCTCCAAACTCTCCTATAACTCCTAGGCACGTCCTAGAACTGTCTCCCACATTAGAGCCAACTAATTCTCAGTTAAATCTTCTAGAAACCAAAATTTGCACATGTTTTTAAACAATCGCGCGTAAGCGCTGAATATTGGCGCTTAAGCATCGGTGCTTAATTTAGCACAGGTCAACTTAATGTCCAAATACACATTCTACCATGTTTAAGTCATCTTTTAAGGACTTAGAAAAATCACTAAATCATTAAATATTCAATATACTACCAAAATTTTCTAAATTACACACAATAACATAATTATAAAAATAAACACATCGATAACTATGGGTTGCCTCCCATAGAGCGCTTAGTTTTACGCGTCAGCCCGACGTAACCAATGCTTATTCTGGTTAACCAATCATCACAAAATCATTTAATTTAAGTTGGTCACCTAAAAGTAGGATTTCAACCTGTGACCATTCACTTTTAATATTTTATCAGTTTAGGATCTTTGATATCCACAACTTCATAGAGATAAAATTTAATCAGAATCAATGGGCCCATCCACCTGTACTTAAGCTTGCCTGGAAATTAACCTTGCATTATATAGCAAAACTTGTTGCCCTGACTGAAAATTTTTAGTAAGAATCCTTCGATCATGCCACATCTTCAACTTTTCTTTGTAAATCTTAGCACTTTCATAAGATTCATTTCTTATCTCTTCAAGCTCATTAAATTGTAATAATCTTTTCTCACTAGCATCCTTTAAATTATAATTAAATTCTTTTATAGCCCAATATGCTTTATGCTCAAGTTCAACTGGTAAGTGACACGCTTTCCCAAATATTTGCATGTGTGGGGACATTCCTATAAAATTTCTGTATGCAGTCCTATAAGACCACAAAGCATAATCAAGTTTGATTGACCATTCCATTTTGGTTGGATACACAGATTTTTCCAATATTTTTTTAATTTTATTATTAGATAATTCAGCCAAACCACTTGTCTGAGGATGATAAGCAGTAACAATTCTATTGTTAATATGATATTTCTTTAATAACTTCTCCATTATTGCATTTTTGAAATGACTTCTCCCGTCAGTTATGATTACTCTTTGCATCCCAAATCTATAAAATATGTTCGTTCTTCAAAACTTTGCAATGCTTCAAGCATCACATCAAGGTAAAGAAACAACTTCTATTCATTTAGATATACAGTCTACTGCTAAGGGTATATATAAATTTTCAAAAGATGGTATAAATGGTCCCATGAAATTTAATCCCCAAACATCAAATATCTCAACTTCTAACACATAATTGAGGAACATCTCATATCTTCTAGAAATATTGCCTCCTTGTTGACATCAATCACAAGTTTTCATATAAGCATTAACATCTCTAAAGATATTAGGCCAATAAAATTCAGATTGTAAAGTTTTGTATGTTTTTTTTATCAACACCAAAATGTCCCCCAAAATCAGAATTATGACATTTTTAGAGAATTTCATAAGTTTCTTCTAAAGGTACACATCTTTGAATATTTAGATCATTTCCTTATTTATATAAAAATGACTCATCCTAAAAATAAGTCTTAGCTTCAGATAAAAATTTTCTCTTCTATTGGTATGTCATTCCATAGGGTATAATATCACTAACAATGAAATTCACAATGTCTGTTTACCATGGAACATGCCACTCATTAACATTGAGCAATTTTTCATCTGGAAAACATTCATCAATTTTCTTTTCAAACCTAAGTGGTTTCTCTAATTCAAGCCTGGACAGATCATTAGCAATTTGATTCTCAGCTCCCATCCTATCCACTTTTTCGAAGTCAAATTCTTGCAAAAGAAGAATTCATCTTATAAGTCTTGGTTTTACATCCTTTGTTCTCATTAAATACTTAATAATAGAATGATCTGTATGCACAATATATTTATTTCCAATTAAGTATGATCTAAATTTATCAAAGGCATATATTACTGTTAATAACTATTTATCAGTTGTGGTATAATTAATTTGAGCTTCATTAAGAGTTCTACTAGCATAGTAGATAAATTTAAAAATCTTATCATGCTTTTGTTCTAAAATAACTCCAATTGCATAATCACTAACACATCAATTCAAAAGGTTTTCCCCAATCTAGTGAAATAATAGTTGGTTCAATGACTAATTTTTCTTTTAATAATTCAAAAGCTTTTAGGCACTCTTTATCAAAATTAAAAATTGCATATTTTTCAAGAAAATGGCATAGAGGATTAGAAATTTTTGAAAAGTCTTCAATATATCGCCTGTAGAATCCAGCATGTGCTAAAAAACTCCTAATTTCCTTCACACTTATTGGGTGAGGTTAATGATCACTTGAATTTTTGCAGGGTCTACTTCCATACCATTTTCTGAAATTTGATGTCCCAAAACTATTCCTCCGACTACCATAAATTGACATTTTTTCCAATTAAGGACTAAATTTATTTTTTCACAGCGCTTAAGAACTTTTGATAAATGTTCTAAACATGATTCAAATTAAGTTCCAAATACTGAAAAATCATCCATAAAAACTTCAATCCCTTTTTCAATTAAATCACAAAAAATAGCCATCATGCATATTTGAAATGTAGCAGGTACATTACATAAACCAAATGGCATTCTTTTAAAAGTAAATTTACCATAAGGACTAGTTAAAGTTGTTTTCTCTTGATCCCAGGAGCTATTTGTATCTAGTGATAACTAGTATATCCATCTAAAAAATAAAAGTATTTATGCCCAACTAGTCTATCCAACATTTGATCTAAAAAGGGTAGTGAAAAATGATATTTTCGAGTGGCGAGATTTAATTTTCTATAATCAATGTATATTTATCATCCTATGACTTGTCTTGTTAGTATTAACTTGTTATGTTCATTTAAAGTCACAGTTACTCCTCTTTTCTTAGGAATGTAGTGAATCAGACTAAATCATGCACTATCTTAATTGGGGTGAAAATTACAGCATCTAACCACTTTAAAATTTCTTTTTTAACAAATTCTTTTATAATAGGAGTCAATCTCCTTTAAGGATTAGCCATGGGTTTGCAGTTCTTTTCCATATGTATTCTATGCATAAAAATTGAAGGATTGATTCCTTTTATATCAGCAATTGTCCATTCAAAGGCTTTCTTATAACTCTTTAAGGTTTTCATCGAAATCTCTTCTTTTGTAGTTAGCTTTGAGAAGATTGTAATAGGTAATGTAAAGGAATCACCTAAAAAGGCATACTTCAAATACTCAAGAAGTAACTTCAACTCAAGCTCAGAAGGTTTTTCAATTGATGGACAAAAAGATTTATCTTTTTCTGTCGTATCCAAAACTTCAAAACTTTCTTGAACACAATTTGAATCTTCATTATATAAATCTTCATATTGATCTAATTCTTTTTCTTGCTCATGTTCCAACTCTTTCATTTTATATTTTTCTTCATAAGTTGCTTTGAAATGACATTCACTTCAATATATTATAACATCCATTCTATAGCATTCATCATCTTTACCTTGTTCAGGGTATTTCATTGATTTGGACATATTAAATGTTACTATTTGATCATTGATGCACATTGTTAATTCTCCTTTCTACACATCTATCATTGCTTCATATGGCTAGGAAAGGTCTCCCCAAAATGATATGTATCATCTTATCTTCCTCCATATCTAGCACAATGAAACCATAGGAAAGATAAATTTATCCACTTTTACTAGGACATCTTCTATAATTCCTTTAGGATAGGTTATTGAACGATCTACTAACTACAGAGTTACAGTAGTAGGGGTTATTTCTCCTAATCCCGATCTTTTAAATATTGATAATCGCATAAGGTTGATGCTTGATCCTAAATCACATAAAGCTTTCCCATAAATTCTATCTCCTATTGCACATGAAATTGTAAAGCTAACAGGATCCTTAAGCTTTTAAGGAAGCTTTTTCTGAATTATAGCACTGCACTCCTTACTAAGTACAACAGTCTCATTATCTTCAAATTTCCTTTTCCTTTTAAGAATATCTTTCATAAACTTCACATAACTTGGCATTTGTTCTAGAGCTTGAGCAAATGGAATATTAATTGTCAGCTTCTTAAAATTTTCTAGAAATTTTAAAAATTACGTATCCAACTTTTGTTGTCGGACCCTCTAAGGAAATGGAGGTGGTGGTTTTTCTAAGTCAACTTTATGTGGAGAAATTGGTCTCTCTAAACCTTTCAGAGCATCCTTTTTTGATTCTTTAATCTCTTCTTTCTCTACTTCAGTCTCTTTTTGAACTCTACCTTCCAATTCTCTCCTGCTTCTAAGTTGAACGGCTTTTACTTGCTCTTTATTCTGGTCTTTTGAATTTACTTCTGTATTACTAGGAAGTGTTCCTTGGGATCTATTACTTAATGAATTTTCTATTTGTCCCAAGTAATTCTCAATATTTCTAATTGTAGCTCAATGACTTTGTAATTGATTTCCCATTTGTAATACCACTTCTTCTATAGGCAACTTCTTCTCTTTAAATTGTGGATTACTGTTAAAACCTGGAGGATAAGTAGGTCTATAATTATTATTTCATTGGTTGTTCTAGTTTCTCAATGGGTTTACTTGATTGATCTCCCAATGCTGATTATTACCACCCGAAGTATTATTTCAGTTAAAGTTATGATGGTTCTTCCAACCTGGGTTACAATAATTTGAATATGGGTCATTCTGTTTATTATGTATGGCATTCAAAGTCTCTAACAATGCTTGAGAATCTACCATTTGGCCTAATGAATTCGCTTCAATCATGAAAAATGATTAATAAAAATTCATTCTGAATTGATCTAACTTCCTTGAAATTGCAACAACTTGATTTGCTAAAATTGCAAAAGCATCAATTTCATGAACATTAGCTACTTTCTTAAGATTTACCCTTTCACATGGCCATTGAAAATTATTTGTAGTCATCTCTTAAAATAAAGCATAAGCTTCATTAAATGGTTTTGACATCATTGAACCACCATCAGCGGCATCGATAATAGATCTAAGAGAATCAGCTAATCCATTATAAAAATTTTGAATTATTAACCAATCTAGTATAACAAACTGTGGACACTTTTTTAAGACTTCTTTAAATCATTCCCATGCTTCATAAATAGATTCTCCTTCAAACTGGCAGATGTAATATCATTTCTAAGCTTTACAGTTTTTTATGGTGGAAAATATTTAGCAAGGAATTTCTGTGCTAAATCACTCCAACTTCTTATAGATATAGGTGATAACGAATGTAACCATATCATAGCTTTATCCCTCAGCGAGAAAGGAAATAACCTAAGTTTTATAGCATCGTCTGATATACTATCATATTTAAATATAGCACACAATTCTAAAAAATTGGCAAGATGTACATTTGGATCTTCAGTTGGAGCTCCGCCAAACTGATTATTTGATATCATTTGGATAATAGTGGGTTTAAGCTCAAATGAATTAGCCACTACAGTGGATTTTTGAATATTACAATGAAGTTCATCCACCGTAGGGTTTGCATAATCTCTTAAAGGTCTAAACTCTTCAGTTTTTTGATTATTTTGATTTGTCATTTCTTGAAATTTTTTAGTAATTTTTAATTTCCTAATAGTTTTTTTCTAATTCAGAATTATAAGGCACAAGTCCTGTAGAACCTGAACTACGCATACGTTACTATAAAACACATAAAATAAAAATAATTATAACAATAAAAATAATTAAAACACTCAAACAAGAACTTTATATAAAAACAACATTATAATATTCCTATAATAAATCTTAAAGTTTAAATAAGGCTTGTAAAATAGATATTTTTGCTTTCTAAAAAATTTTTCAAAATTTTGTAATTTTCCCCGACAGTGGCGCTAAAAACTTGATCCCAACTTTCTTCGGTATAGAAGTAAAATACAATGTATGTGATTATAGTTTAATTTTCTTAAAAGTTATTCTTAATTTGCAACAAATCCAAAGCAAAATCAAGGTAAGTTTTACACTATGAAACAAATAAGAATACAATTATAATATTTAAATATGGGATATTATGCAAGCATATGTATCGTTATCAACTAATCTAGGACTTTTTTTGTTAAGCCCCGATTATCAAACCCATAGAGAAAATAATAATATGCACTTTAGAAAACTAGAAAGTTTAGATGACAAAATCTACTTGGAAAAATATTCTTACTTAAACTTAAGATGTTATAATAGAAATGAAAATTCAATTCTTTTGTAATTTTTGGATTTATGAAAATAAGTTAAGCAACTAATTAACTTAACTAAATTTTTGTAAGATAAAGGCAATATAAGTAAAATATATTTTTCCTTATTATGAATCAGTAATAAGTATAGAAATTCTATTGTGGAAGTATGTTAAATGTGTTGTGTCAAATAGGAGTAATAATATTCTTTACCCTTACTAGAGATGCTATAAAGAACATTGGCTAATCTATAGTTTGAATAGACTTGAAGACTGGTTAGGTAGGGAAGATACTTGATCTCACTCTGAGTTCCCTCTTCTCCCTCCACCTGCAAGCTAACATCTAGTATCAAAACCTAAAACTATAAATCAAATTTGGGGATTTAGCCTATCACTCTAAAGTCCACTAATTCTGCACCCTTGAAAAGTTTATTTCCCTATTTATTTACACTCAACCTCATAAACTACATTCTCATTCATAAAATCAATATGTGATTCTACCTTTTGTTGACTGAGACAATACCATCTCAGATCTTACATGTTCTCACAACATGTATTAACATCTTAATTGGCCAAATCAAGAAGTAAATGAAGTGCAAGGTTTCAAATCATCACAACTTCTTTCAACATTGAAATCTAATACTTCACACAACTTCCTTTCAATACTGAACTTTGGTACATGGACTGGGAGGGGATGGACTCAACTTCGACATCCATGATAGAGAGTGTTGAAGTAAAAGAATTTTGGAGTGTGGAGGATGTGTTACTACAACATCATAGATTTATGGTACACTCTTTTTTTATTTTATAAAGTCATTTTCATCCTTCTTTATATGAAAAGGCAGATAAATAAAAGCTTATTTGTAATGCATGTGAGTTTGATAAGCTTACTAGGAGCTCTTATATCAATTTTAGGAAAATGAGTTCTAGTGTTTTTGACTTGATTTATTTTGATGTTTGAGATCCTTGTTCTATAAGTTGTAGGAATGGTTATCGATATTGTATAACCTATATTGATTACTTCATGTTACTTGGTTATATTTGATGAAAAATAAGGCTGATGTGTTGATTTTTTTTAACAAATTCCATAAGGTATTCCAGACTTAATATGGTGCATTAGTGAAGGTATCAAGGTCTGATAATCAAACAGAGTATACCAACAAAGCATTTAGGGAATACTTGTCAGCCTAAGGGATACAACATTAAACTACACATTCATACATGTCGACACAAAATTGAGTAGCAAAGAGGGTGAATAGACACATTTTAGAGGTAGCCCAAAGTAGGATAAACACAATGAATGTCTCAAACTATTTATGGGGGCAAGCATTTTGACAGCTACTCAATTGATCAACAGAACACCCTCAAGTATGTTGTATTGAAGTCTCATTATCAGATGTGGAATGGACATAATAGCATGATCCTTCTAATGAAGATGTTTGGATGTGTATGTTTTGTGAAGGATAACAGAGCATCAGTAAAGAAGCTGGATCCTAGAGCTGTGAAATGTATGTTTGTAGGTTATTCTACTACATAGAAGGAGTGCGCCTATTAGAGCCTAATAGAGAAGAGACTGTTTCTGAGCATGGATGTGTCATTTAGATAATTTGAATTATATTACACCCAAGAGGTAACCTCACCCTTTGGTGATTTAATTGAGTCACTCTCTTCCCTAGGTTTGTCTTCTAGATCTTCCTCTTAGGGCACTCCTACGGGGGTCTGGTCTCGATTCTTCAGTAAAGATGAAAGATGCGATGTATGTGATTATATGTTTAATCTCCTTAATAGTGATTCTCAATTTGCAACAAAGTCAAAAACTTTATCCAAAGTAAAAGCTAGATAAACCTTTCACTATGAAGCCAACAAGAATACAATTATAATACTTAAATATGAGATACCACGCAAGTATACGTATCGTTATCAAGTAATATAAGATTTTTTTATTAAGTCCCGAATATCAAACCCACAAGGAGAAAACAATACGCACTTTAGAAAACTAGAAATTTTAGATGACAAAAAGCTACTTCACAAAATACTCTTAGTTAAGCTTAAGATGTTATAATAGGAAAGAGAATTCGATTCTTTTTATAATTTTTGTTTTATGTAAATAAAGTAAGCAACTAATTAACCTAAATAACTACTTGCAAGATGAAGGCTATTATCTTTTTCCTTATCATGAATCAGTAATAATAATAAAAATTCTATAGTGGAAGCATGATAAATATGTTGTGCCAAATAGGAGCAATAATAATCTTTACCCTTACTAGAGATGTTACAAAGAATATTGGCTAATCTATAGTTTGAATAGTCTTGAAGACCGATTAGACTCTTCTCCCTCCACCTGGGGGCTAACATCTTGTATCAAAACCTAAAATTATAAATCAAATTAGGAGTTTTAGTCTGTCACTCTAAAGTCCTCTAATTTTACACCCTTGAAAAGTTTATTTCACTATTTATTTGCACTCAACCCC
The DNA here is from genome assembly GCA_002079205.1 of Phalaenopsis hybrid cultivar. NCBI lineage: Eukaryota > Viridiplantae > Streptophyta > Magnoliopsida > Asparagales > Orchidaceae > Phalaenopsis > Phalaenopsis hybrid cultivar. Next base: position 17,411 of record JXCR01050558.1, on the reverse strand, counting down.
ATGAACTACATTCTCATTCATGAAATCAATATGTGATTCTAAACATTTGTTGACTAAGACAATACCATCTCGGATCTTACATGTTCTCAAATCAAGAGGTAAATGAAGTGCAAGGTTTCAAATCATCAAAACTTCTTCCAAAACTGAAGTCTAATACTTCACACAAGATCCTTTAAACACTTAATCACTTATCATTTTAAGGAAAAAGATAAAGAAAATTACTCAGAATCCATGGAGAAAACACAACCACACATGAGTTTAAAAGTAAAAATCATGCATAAAAACAAAAAATCTCGATTAAAACCAAGTGTAGTCATAAAAATAAACACTTTTCTTAAATCCTCTCCACCAAATATCTTGAAGTTCCTTTAAATTCTCTTCCTTCACTCACAATACAAACTAACACCCAAAATAAAAAGAAAGTGCCTGGCGTTGGCGGCAGTGATGGGCGGCAGCGACGGCGGTTACTTGGATGAATGATGACTATAAAATCTGATGGGCGGTTGGCCTCCTCTCTTGGATAATCTAAGTCTTTTCTTATAAAAATCCAAGGGGTGCATCANCGGCAACAGCGGCGGTTACTTGGATGAATGATGGCTATAAAATCTGATGGGTGACTAGCCTCCTCTCTTGGATAATCTAAGTCTTTTCTTATAAAAATCCAAGGGGTGCATCGGTGTCTCTTCAAAAAGGTGTCTCCATTCAATGAATCTTCAAGAAGTTGCCTCCTCAAAAGCCAATTGAATGGATTTTCGTGTCCATGGGATATTTCTCACATTTTTACCAAGGGTTGTTTCAAACACCTCTTCAAAATATCGTCTAAATTCAATGAATCATCAAATAACTACTTCTGGCGCTTAAGCACGAGGTACCTGGCGTTTAAGTGTGGCTCTCTGGTGCTTATGCACCAGTCCTAAGCGCTTAGGTGCCTCAGTTCATTTTTGCTTCAAATTTGACCATTTTTTGCTCCTTTTAGTATTTTTCATCCATTTGATTGTACCTGAAAGAAAAATAGAAAAATACCTTTCATTAAAGCGTAATATCTCAAAAAATAGGTATAAAAATATGTATAAAAACACTATATATTTTAGGCGTATCAGGGTCTTATAAGCTCAATTATCTCTCTAATACAACTAGGAGTTTTCTTGAAAAGAAGAATAGATTTTTTCTCAATTATCCTCCAACAAAATTCATCCAACTCAACATGCTCTTCAGGGATCAACTCTTCTTATTTAAAGTGATGGCCCTCTACCACCCCTAACATTCCTTAAGGTTCATTTCTTAATAGGCTATCTAACTGTCCAACTTAATTTTCAAAATGTTTCCAAGGGAAAAAGCCTACCTTTGTAACTCCTTCCCCAAGTTTATCACTAATTCCTCCATATACTCATTTTATTTAATGTAGTCACTACCCTGATTATTCCAGCTTCATACAGGATTTACTTTGGTGCTCTCCCATTATTGGTTGTCACTGATTATTGTTCCAATTAAAGCCTGAGTAGGTGATGTGCCCCTGGTGTGTGCTATTTTTCTGCGTGTTTTATGTAAATTTAAATCCCCGGTAACAATGCCAAAAACTTGACCCGTCCCAAACTTACGCAGTAATTTAGTTTCCAAAAATATGACCAAAATCTTGACCCAATTTATATTAATTATTTAATGTGCAAAATAAAAATATTTTATAAAATATATAAAATAGTTCACACACTAGGGGTTCTACGCAAGTGCACGTATTGCTTCAAGTAATATAGGGTTTTTTTTAAAAACCCCAATATCGATCCCACATAGTAGCGCAGTAAGAAATCCCTTGGGCTAATTTTAGTCTACTACTATCAAGTCTTAGTTTGGAAGATGAAAATTCTTATGATAATAACATAAATCACATTATTCAAACTATAAAAATTAAAGTAAGAAAGACAAGTTAAAATGGGTTTAATGAATGCTAATAGAAATGTAACTAAAAGAACTAAGTTTACTAAACTAATTTCTAAACTTCAATATTAAATTTACTAAGACTAAACAAAATTTTGTGATGAAGAGTTCAAATTTAAGAAAGCATCCTTCTCATTTACAATAAGTACATGGTTAGTGGAGTAATTTAAATTATTTAAAATTATATATAAAATTGTATTGGTACAAATAGGAGCAATCCTATTCTTTATCTTCTGTCAAGTGCATAAAGAACAATAACTAATCCAAAGTTTGGTCCCTAATTTTGTTATTAGGTTGGGAGGATACTGACTCTCACTCCAGAGCTCCCACTTCTCCCTCGCATGAGGGCTAACAATCTCGCATTAGTTTCCAATCAACTAGACCAAATTGGGGATTTTAATCTGTCACCTTAAAATCTCCAATTCTGCGTCCAAAAAAATATATTTCCCTATTTATTTGCACCAAACCCAAGGATTACTTTCTCACCCATGAAATTGAATTTGACTCTTACCTTGTTGTAGAAAGCATAGCCCTTTCAGATCTTATGTTTCTCGATAAATATTAACCTTTCAATTGGTCAAATTGAAAAGTAAATGAAATTAAGAGTTTGAATTATAGTAATTTATTAACATTTAAAACCGTATAAAATAAAATCAATTCTTCACAAAATCAAATCTCATTGTAGGGAGAAGGATAAAGAAGACTACTCAGAATTCATGAGAAGGATACGACAAAACACGGATTTCATATATAAAAAAAAGTTTACAAAACAAAAAAAGAAAAGAACACAACTTATCTCACACTCCTTCTCAAGCAAATCCCTATAAGTTATTTTTAATTACTTTCTCTCTTTACAATCACACTCAATTTTCTCCTAGAGATGTAATGAAGAAGAAATTTCTCACCTTCCCTCTCCTCTTACAACCTTAAAAGAAAATCCTCTCTTCTCCAAAGCCTTCCTCTCACTCTCACGCCACTACATGCTCTAGACTCCTGTCTTTTTTAATTAGCGGCAGCTTCCTTTCAAAAAGAATTCAAAATTCTCTCCCAAATTCTCTTCAAAAGTCACACCATTTGAATCCCAAAAAACATGTTCATTCATTCAAGAGATATATTCCATCATTAAAGAGCCTTCCAAAGTGTCTAGATGCATTGAATCACTCCATGGGGCGTTTGAAACATTTGGAGCATTCAAAATCCGCTCAAATTCGTCTTGAACTGCCTTAATCCATCAAATATCATCTCTGGCACTTCTGGCACCTCAGGCGCCAAGTTACTTAAGTTTGTGTTTTTCTTGGCTCTGGCTCTTCTAGCGCCAAATCTGGCGCCTCAGGCACCACTTCTCTGTATAATGGCGCCTTTGGCGCCAGCTCTCTGTAATTTGGTGCCTTTGGCACCAAAATCACAAAGCTCTCTATTTTGGCTCCAAATTTCCTCATTTTCACTACTTTTGCTCCAAATGCCTAAAATTGATATACCTAGAACAAAAATATGAAAATATTCTTCTTTAAAGTACAATATCACTAAAAATAAACATAAAATGTATACTTAAAATAACACATTATTTTGGTGTATCAGTAGGTCGACCAACTGTGGGTGTAGGTGTTTGATTCATTCCTCAAAGTTATTATCAATTCTTCTAACAACAAGTTATTCTCCCTAAATTGTGGTTTTGAGGTGACTTCCCAAAGTTAAGTTCGACAAATGTGGTCTATGCCTCAGTTGCTCCAATTTTCTATAAGATTAACTCGAGTTCTCACTGAATGTTAGTTTTCTACACTAATGTCATTAATGTTCCACTTAGAGTTTGGGTAAGTAGTCTGGTTGGAGTTGTAAGCATTGAAGAGGGGTGATAAGATTAACTCGAGTTCTCACTGAATGTTAGTTTTCTACACCAATGTCATTAATGTTCCACTTAGAGTTTGGGTAAGTAGTCTGGTTGGAGTTGTAAGCATTGAAGAGGGGTGATAAGATTAACTCGAGTTCTCACTGAATGTTAGTTTTCTACACCAATGTCATTAATGTTCCACTTAGAGTTTGGGTAAGTAGTCTGGTTGGAGTTGTAAGCATTGAAGAGGGGTGATAAGATTAACTCGAGTTCTCACTGAATGTTAGTTTTCTACACCAATGTCATTAATGTTCCACTTAGAGTTTGGGTAAGTAGTCTGGTTGGAGTTGTAAGCATTGAAGAGGGGTGATAAGATTAACTCGAGTTCTCACTGANTATATATATATATATATATATATATATATAGCATTTTAATTTTTTCAGCACCTACAAGAAATCACAACAACTATAGTTTAAGGTCCAAGAGTTTGTGTATCAATCCCACAAGAAAAGGTTCAAACAATTATTTCAGCAGAAAAATCTCTAGTTTATGAACCAGATGAACCTAGCTTGGTGGTATTGCAAATAAGATTTTAAGTCCTAAAATTTTAATAGAAGTAGAGTAGATCACACACAATAGGAACATAAAAAGTGGGAAATATCTCAAGAGTTATTTTAAGAGAGAAGAGGCTCGTGCCTTTGTGATTTGAGGATCGTGATGATCATGGCTTTCTTGATTATTCATGCATGATTATTGTCAATTGGGGATACATTACTCCTTATGTATGTCTCTAGGTTAAAAAAAGTCTAGAATCGATATAGTTGAAGCTCTCTCAATCCTCATGACATTCCACATGAATTTTTCAATCCCTTGGAAAGATTGCAGAATAAAAATGGAATGTGTCTATCCTCTTGGGATTCTATGTTCCTTTCATTTTCACTATACAATTATTAAAGGTCGTAGCTTCACAAAATATTTTAACTTCCTAGTTGAATAGACTAAGGGTAAATAAATTTTATAGGTTAAAAAACAACATATGTCATGAAAAAATAAGAAAACGTTATAGGAAAAAACTCCAAAAAAATCATGATTAAATCCACTACCCCTACATCACAGAGACCCGAAGAGGAGTTTAGCCACACATCGTTGACAAAATTATAGCAAAAAAACTATACAAAATTTCATTGCAAGAAATAAATAGATGTTAAACATACAAAGAATCTTGTCTTCTCCACAACACCAGCTTTCTCCCTCTTGCACAACTCTCTTACAACTCTCAAGACCCAGGTAAGACTCTCCCTTAATGATTTCAACCTAAGGAAGGAAGAAAACCTTAACGAAAGCACTCCAAAATCTCCCTAATATCTACCTTCAGACGTCTCCAACTCTCCTCTAGACCAAAAGCTCCTCCAAGAAGCACTAAAAATCATTCTTATATTAAAAGCCACAAATTTGGCAATTAAGTTTCCTTTCAAAAATGATTTCTCACCCGTTGGTGTGGTCATGCTTGGCATTTAAATCGAGCGGTATGGTCATGCCACTGGTTTGGGATTTTGGCATGGTCATGGCAAGTTTTGGGAAAGTCACACCACTACTATGAAACTTCTAGTGTGGTTACGCCACTTTTGGCCGCTTTATCGCTAATTTTTCTTGTTCCAAATTGCTCGTATTAACCACCTACAACTTGATTAACATCAAGAAAAGTTTTTCTCAAATGTAAATCTATGATAAATAAGTAAAAGTAACAGTAAAATATAGGCTAAACTGTAAGTGAAATGACGTAAAATTGATGCATGTCAACAGGGTCATTTTCATTATGCTCTTCTTTAACTACATCTCA
>JXCR01050548.1:117522-136303 GCA_002079205.1 Phalaenopsis hybrid cultivar | reverse complement strand
GGGGGTGGGGGTGGGGGGGAGTATTGTTACGTTTATGTCAAATCTAAGGGCAAGTTTGTCTTTTGTATGTCTAATGTCAATTTAGTCTTTTATTATTATTATTATTGTTGGTTGTAATTAGACTTATTATGTTTAGAGTTAGTTTTTTATGCTTGAGATTAAGTTGTGAGTCTTAGGTTTGGGTTATGTAAGAGATTTGCTACCTCTCGAATTATAGGAATTGTGAGAGATCGCCTACCTCTCGAATTGTAGGTACTTATCTTTGTATTCTCATTGATTTGTTTGAATTATTGAAATAAGAAATTTATTTTGCCCTAATTTCTGTGGAAAATTGTGTCAATTTTTTGCTCTAGATCTTCTCAAATTGGTATCAAAGCGGCATTTTTGGAAGATTAGGAGTTCCTTCGTGACTGAACACTTTGACATCCAATCCAAGTAGAGAAGGCCTCGATTTGATTGAAACATACAAAAACTCATAACTCGAGTCTTTCTCCTCCTCTCGCTTCGTCCTTCAGTTATTTCGTGAGTTCAGCGCAGGGAAGACCACAACGGGATTTTGTTTTCTGTAAGCTGCGTCACCTCTTTCCCATTATTTTTGTGAATTTAGCCGTTGCGAGGCAATCAACGAAGGGATCACGACTTACCCGTGTTGTTTGCATACAATCACGATCAAAGCGAGCTACGAAGGCCCCAACACGAAGGAATCACGGCATACAGAGACCCGAAGCTCCCATCTCTCGCCTTCTCCTGAATAACAAAGCCACGTGCAAGGCTTACCAAAGAACGAAGGGATCGCGACTTAACGAGACTCGAAACTCTTTTCACTTCCTTCCGCGTCGTCTTCGCTTACGGTCGAGATCAAAGCTAAATAGGGAAGGCTTCGACAGGATTACAACCTACTAGGATTCATAATGCCGATCCTTTTTTTTCTCCTTTGTCTTCGCAACACGAGCGAGATTAGAGCTAACTGAGATGGCCATGTGGGGATTGCGGCGTACAGAGACCACAAACTTCCATCTTTCTCCTCCTTTCGCTCTGTCCTCGTGATACACTAATGGGATGACGGTGTCCAGTCGCGAGACAGTAGTTATACAAGATCCTCAAAGTTAGTGGCCAGATTAGGCGTGCCCTCGGGATAGAACCTCTCATGATTTGGGAAGCTGACAACGAAATTACGACATTCCTGTTGTGATTCAAGCTAGTTGGGAAGCCAACCATAGGATCACAAGTTTCGAAACCCTACAAGAAGCAATTTTAGTAAAGAAAGTAGATGCTTGGAGTAGAAATTAGAGAAAGATCTGAGATGGAAGAAATATTCGTCACCATAGAATATGTTTTCTTCCATAGAGAGTTGAATGGAGGATGGATTCGAGAGCATAAGAGAAATGTAAGAAATGATGAAGAAGTTAATAGAGTTTCACACAAAACCGGCTCTACCCTGTCACGAGGTTGAGACACAATGTCGGGAATGGATTCCAACAACATCAACCTAAAGGATCGCTTGAAATGAGGGCAGCGTCACAGCGGATCAGAGCTATGGTATTGAGCGAGGAAACCCAGAGCGGACTCAAGCCGCAACATTTTGAAGAAATAATACAACATTTAAATGGGTTGATCAAACAAAAGCAACCAGGATTGAAGTTGATAAAGATGGAAGAGACACATGAAACAAAGTTAACATAGATTATGATGATCGATAAGCCACGTGATAACCTGTTTGGGGGCTACGATATTCTCTAAGATTGATTAGAAATCAGACAACCAATCGATTCAAATGTGACCACAGTATGTGCATAAGATTACATTTCGAACTCCCATGAGTCATCATGAATTTCTGCTTAAATGGAAAAGATGGTCAAATAATGACGCCGGGTGGAAGCCGCTTGACTTGATCAAGCAGCTATCTAATTGTTTCCCATCTTGAGGACAATGTAACTTTTGGAGGTTGGAGTATAGTTATGTCTATGTCTAGTATAAGGGCAAATTTGTCTTTTATATTCCTGAGGGCAATTTAGTCTTTTATTATTATTATTGTTGGGTATAAATAAACTTATTATGTTTAGGGTTAGTTTTTATGCATGGGATTGAGTTGTGAGTCTTAGGTTAAGGTTTTGGGAGAGATTTTTGACCTCTTGAATTGTATGAATTGAGAAAGATCAACTATTTGTCTAATCTTAGGTGCTTATCGTAGTATTCTTATTATGTTGTTTGAATTATTTAAATAAGAAATCTATTTTGCCCTAGTTTATGTGAAAAATTGTGTTGATTTTTTGTTTCGGATCATATTACTAATACATAAACTTTCAAATTTACATACATGTCACCTTATCAATAAAAGGTGTATTTTACTTTTTAAAAGTTAAAATGATTGTATCTTTAAAGTGATATGAAATATTTAGGCGGCATTGATGTAAAAAGTAAAATTTAGGTGTTAGATATGTAAATACATAGGACTTGGGTGTTATGCATGTAAATGGCCCTTAAAAATGGTCAAACTTTGCATGCTTATCGTTCATACCTTAATTTATCTTCCATGGATGAAAAGAACTCAAATTTAGAAAGCCTGATTTTCTTTGAGCTTCCATATTCTTATTTTTGTGTTAGGTTAATAATCTAATTTATCAATTTTACAGGGAGGAAGTTCTCGTCAGCTCTACCAGTCGGTCCACTCGCAGGCAAGCAGATCAAATAAATCTTAGTATTATCTCTAGATCTTCTCAACATATCCTGCAAATTGCATTTTTTACTATTTACCTTCTTTATGAGCAGATATTCACATTGCCCAACGACACACTTCTCTATCCTGCTCATGACTATAAGGGCTTCACCGTAAGAAACATTTTTTTCATTCTTTTTCACAAAATACATACTACCCAATTCTTATGTTTTTACATATCTAACACCTAAATTTTACTCTTTACATTTATACCACTCTAATCTTTCACATCACATAAAAAATACCAAAAGTGAAGAACACCTTTGCTTGCATAGATAAGGTGTCATGGATGTAAAAATTAATGTTTAGTTGTTAGCTATGTAAATACATAAGATTTGAGTAATATGCATATAAATCTTCCTAACTTTTTTTTTACTTTGCAACTTCAGGTTTCTACTGTTGGGGAGGAGATGCTGTACAATCCTCGCTTGACGAAGGATGAGGTACTCTTGAAGCATTGTTATTCATAAAACTACTTTTGAAATTCTCGCTTAGACATCAAAGTTCACAATAACAACCTGACTCTTATTTTTTTGTTTTTATCAAATTGCTAATAGTTTGATTGACCCACACAAAGATACTTCAATTTGATAGTTTTAAAAAAGTGTAGTGTGTCAAAATAGTCCCGTAACTTGTTACATGGAGTGATTCTAGTTTGAGAGTCTATAAAAATGTCAAATTAGTCTTCAGACTATATTAATAGAGGCTGAAATAGTCCTCTGTGGGAATTATTTCAACTCATATTAAAATAATATGTCGACTAAATTGATACTTTTATTCAACTCTATGACTAAAAGGACGCTAATGCTATTTTTGTAATATATGAGTTGGCTTTTTTTATTGCATTTGTTATCATGCAAAATTATGTAACTTTTGATACTCATTTAATAGCTCAAATATCAAATATCAAAATTCATGTTAAAATCACAACTCATATTTTTCATTTTTATCAAATTCTAAATAGTTATGGAGGTCTACTTTGGAGTCTAAAGGCCTTCGTTTAAGTAGAACTATAACTGAATACATGGAATGTAATTTTAGTAGTAATATATCTAANTTATTGTATTAAAAATGATCTTAATTTATTAGAACTAAATGAAAATATGACTCTAAATAGGACGCAATGGAGGAAAAGGATTCATGTGGCCGACCAGACGTAGTGGGATTAAGGCTTTGTTGTTGTATCAAATTCTAAATAGTTTGATTGTGGCAAGCGTAAATACATCGGTTTGATAGTTCAAAAACTCACTCGGGTGATTAATTTGTAAATATCAATATTTTGTGTGGTTTGTATGTAATTATCCCAAAATTATTATGCCCTTTTGTGCAGTGCTCTTCTTTTTCTCCTTGTTTGAAATACAGTTTGCAGATTTTCCAACATCTATACTCACTTTATTTCGCCATCTCCCAACTCCTATCTCAAATCAACTGTTCTAATTGTCCAATAACAGCTGCTTTTTACAATTCAGTCCTTATATTCTTAATTTTTGCTGAGCTGTGATAGCATACTACATAGAAATTCCTAATAAATTTATGTTTGTAATCTGATTATTGCAGGAAACATTCAAGAGCATCATGGAAAGTAAGTAAACTGCGCCAAATTAGATTCCATGCTTTTTATCTGGAAGAATTACATGCATACCACTTATTCTTATGTATTACATATCTAACACCTAAACTTCAATTTCTTACTTCTATGCCACCTTACCTTTACACGAAGAGGTGTATTTCACTTTTTATAATTTAAAATAATGATTTTTTTGATGTTATAAGAAAGATTTTGGATGCCATAAATGTAACAAGTATAGGTGTTAGATATGTAAATACATAGAAATTTGGTGGCATGTGTGTAAATGCCTCTTTTATTTTGTAGCTAGCTGTTTCCTTTTACTCAATTTTTGCTCTCTCTTTTATTTTTTATTATATATATATATATATATATATATATATATATATATATATATATATATATATTGCAGATTTAAAATTGGCATATCCAAAGATGATTGATGTATCAGTACCGGCAAATATGGTGTGTGGGCTGCAGGATGTTGCAGTGAAGACTGAAGCTGCATGCTCTTAAACATTCATAGTCTGTTCTGCTTCAGTAGTTTGTATTAATATTAATATGGGACATTTACATATATACCACACAATTCCCTTTAATATATACACATCTAACACCTAGATTTTGATATTTACATTCATGACATGGTGGTGTCATAAACCTGTGCATGAAACGGTTCACTTCACTTGTCATACTAGTGATATTAAATTCAGAGTGTTATGCATGTAAATATGAAAGTTTAGTTGTTAGACATGTAAATACATAAGAATTGTGTGGTATATATGCAAATGCCCCTATTAATGTTTCATTGTACATGTTTGAGTTCTTCTTCAAACATTTGGGAGATAATGTTCAGTTCTGAGTGCTTGCCATGGAATTTAAATTAAATAAGTGAATTTAACATTGCAGAATGAGTGAATAATCTTCTAATGTTGTAAACTTAAAATTGATATCAATTTGTATGTTAATGAATGGGTCCGAGCTTGAGATCGAAGGATTCAAATTCGACTCGAGCGAGGTTTGAGTTGAGTCAATTGTATTCGATTTGGAGTCGGGTTTTGAGATAATTCAAATAAAGTTCATTAATTTTGAGGGAATTTCCATGCATATGGAAGAATTCTTATATATTCATATAGTTAATATTTAAAATTTGATGTTTATGTATGGATAATATTTTGTGTGTGTGAAATTCTGTCAGGATAGTTGTCGAAGTTTCTTCTTTTCTCTTATCAGGTTTCTTATTCGAGGATAGGTGGTGTTTCGACTGTGCCCTGTTTTGAGGCAGTGATTATCCCTCTGCTGCTCTTGCATCNTCATCTTGGCCACACCTTCACCGTCATGAATTTCAAATTCATTAGAGTCTATCTCATCCTCAAGTAATGAAGGCCCAACTACAAATTCTAAAGGTTCTTAGGAGACATTCAGTTCATCATTGTCAACCATACTGAAGTTTGTATCTGATTGAGAGGGATGTCATCAGATGAAGTTATGAAGTGTCATTGTGGCCACCACAATATGCACATGCTTTTGAAATGGATATGACGGCATATCACGTATGATAACTCATTTCTTCTTCTGAACCTCAAATGTTCTTTCAATTACCCCGTGTAAAGATGAGTAACTTTTATTAAACATTTCTTTTCTACCACAAATGGTGTCACTTGCTCTCTCAAAATCAGGAATATAGTATCTGATGTCTGGATATGGCTTCAGGTAGCCTCTCTACATAAGATATTCAACATCAATCAAATAATAATTTCCTGTTACGAAATTCACCATAAATGACAAATAATGCATATAACTAGTATGTTTACAAAACAAAACAAACCTGAATGCGGGTGAGGAAAACACTGTGATTTAGTCATAGTTGCATAGAAGAAAATTCGATTGTCATGTGCACTCCCTTCCCAGCCGGTCATCACAAAAAGTGAAACACGTGTTGAAGTCACATACGGTCATGACATTTTGAGTAGTTGAACCACTCCGACCATGTGGTTGGATAGTCAAAATGTATAATTGTACAGACACGTGGTTGGATAGTCGAGCATCAACGTGAATACCGTTGATTGCACATATGCAGTTCTGTTTTACACTGTTAGAAACTAATTATATTCTGAAAATAACGTGAAGAAACCAATAGTTATCTTGAAATAAGGCATGTAACGAAGATCGTTGGCAATTTGTTCTAGAGTACTAGCAAATGATGGATCATCTGGCTTAATGATTTGAGCAGCTAAGCTAACAAGTGTCTGTACACCTTTGGAGAAGTAACGGTTAATTGTTTCTGATGAATGTTGAAATCTCTTCATAGCTTTTTTAATTGATTTTTTCTGTGACAGAATGTATAATTTTATAGCCAACACCTCCCTATTCGTCGTTCTAGAAAAACATTGGAGGTCGTACTTTAGAGATATTTCGTGAAAGAGATCCATAAAAATGGGTGCAGTCATTCAAAGTATAATGTTGAACCTTATTAGATGTTCAAAAAACATCTCACCCGTCCATTTATCCCCAATAAAGCTAGACGTCATGCGGGGTATGTGAACACTGCTGGATCGATAATACTTCAACACCAATATCGCAATAATTGCAGCCCACGTCATTCTTTTACGGCGTTGTTGCTATTGATCTATCCCGAAAGGAGAAATATATTAGTGTGATATAATTTATGGAGAAGTGTTAACAGGAAAATGAAATAGTAAAAAGAACTACAAAGCATCAGAAAATGAATTACATAAATTGTTTAGGAGACTAATAAAACTGCTGAGATAAAAATACATAAGAGAAACATCTAGTGACCGCTTAATAAAAAACAGACTCATTCTTCTACTAAAACACGCAAATATTCAATGTGCAGCTTGGGCCGAAGCGCCGTGAACATTTGCCTATGAGTATGATCTTAAAGTTTTTTAACACATTTTGCCTGAAAGCGCATATCGGCAGCTACTTCTGGAATAGCATCCAAAATGGTAACGCGGTCTACAAATAATGTTGTCAGGGAGCGGAGATGCAAAAGCAACAATAAATTGATTGAAGGAGCTTTTCACGAAAATGTCTTTTTCTTTTTTACCTGTCAAGACTAGGCCTCTTGGACAGCGAACTGGACTCCTCCATCTCCTTTTTGTTAACACTAGACCCTTTTTCATCTGCTATAACATGTTATGGTGGAAAGTTATCCGGTATTCCTGAAAAACCCAACCCGCTTGGGTTGAAAGTGTGTTTTCCCATCGCAACAACACCCTTAAACATAATGTCCAATTTTTCTTTGAACTCCGGCTCAATTTCGCATTGCCTATATTTTTTGGTTGTTGGCATGACCTGTATCATTGAATGGAAGGAGAGGGGTTTAGTAAAAAACCAAAAATTATGAGAATAAATAAAATGAGAGTGTATTTATTACCTTCAATCTCTCACCCTATCATTCATCTGAAGCATCGATTATTCGCTTAATGGGATCTCAACCCAACCCTGTAGATCCACATTTGAGCTCCTTCCAAATTTTTCACTCTTTCTTCAACTGATCACATTTATTTTTGAATTTCAGTCTGTCGTAATCCCTTCCAGTCAATTCTTTGAATCTTTTTTGTAATATTTTGTCAACCTTCTTTGTTGAAATATGTGGTTGGCCTATTTCCGATTTCAATTTTTGTAATATGGAGATTGCAAAAAATATTCGTAACTTCCTCATCCCACATAGCTGACGGACCACCTTCATTCGTCATAGCCATGTTGGAACTATATGAAAAATTTTTGGTTAGATAGAGGAGCTTAACATAAAATTTCATATATGCACATATCTAAAAGTCATACTTCAAGGTAATTAATTGCCACACTCAACCACCATGTTAAACACACAGAACAAACATTGTACGTAAATCAAATTGTTCAATGGTTGTTAATGAAAGTATACATATTTGTAACTAGCAGTGATGCCAAAAAAAATAGAAGCATTGCTCATATAACTCTCATTTTTTCTTCTACTATGACTCATTTCACAATTTGAGTGTGTGAGAAATATACTTCTCTTCTCATCAGAATGTCACTGGTGGTGCCATTAGTAAATTTAAGTGGCATGGGATGATATTATGCATAGTTGCTACAAGTTGTGAGGCCAAAAAAAGAAAAAGACCACCGTGCTAAAGGTAATTAACTATCACACTTCAACCACCCTGTTAAACATACAGAACAATCATTGTACATAGATCAAATTGTTCAATAGTTGTGAATGAAAGTATACATATTTGTAATTAGCAGAGATGCAAAAAAAAAAAAAAAATTTGCTCATATAACTGTCTCATTCTTTCTTCTTCTATGACTCATTTCAAAGTTTGAGTGTGTAAGAAATATACTTCTTTTCTCATCAGAATGTCACAGGTGGTACCACTAGTAAATTTCAGTGGCATGGGATGATATTATGCATATTTGTTACCAGCTTTGAGGCCAAAAAAAAAAAAAAGACCGCCCCGTTAAACATACGGAACAAGCATTGTACATAGATAAAATTGTTCAATGGTTGTGAATGAAAGTATACATCTTTGCAACTAGCAGTGATGCCAAAAAAATAGAAACATTGCTCATATAACTGTCTCATTCCTTCTTCTTCTATGACTCATTTCACAGTTTGAGTGTGTGAGAAATATACTTCTCTTCTCATCAAAATGTCACAGGTGGTACCGCTAATAAATTTCAGTGACATGGGATGATATTATGCATATTTTTTTCTAGCTGTGAGGCCCAAAAAAAATATATATAGTTCACATCAGCGTCTCATTCTTTCTACTTTTCTATCTCATTTTACAGTGTATGTGTGAAAAATATATTTCTCTACTCATCAGAATATCACAAGTGGTATCACTAGTAAATTTCAGTGGCATGAGATGATATTATGTATATTTGCTTTTAGTTGTGAGGTCAAAAAAAAAAAGAAAAACATTGTTCACATCAGTGTCTCATTCTTTCAACTTTTCTGTCTCATTTCACAGTGTATGTGTGAGAAATATGTTTCTCTTCTCATCAGAATGTCACATGTGGTACCACTACTAAATTTCAGTTGCATTGGAAGATGTTATGCATATTTGCTACAAGCTGAGGCCAAAAAAAAATATGGTTCACATCAGTGTCTCATTCTTTCTACATTTCTGTCTCATTTCACAGTGTATGTGTGTGAAATATACTTCTCTTCTAATCATAATATCACAGATGGTACCACTAGTAAATTTCAGTGGCATGGGATGATAATACATATTTGCTACTAGCTGTGAGACCAAAAAAGAAAAGAAAAAAATGGTTCACATCAGTGTCTCATTTTTTCTACTTTTTTCTCATTTCACAGTGTATGTGTGTGAAATATACTTCTTTTATCATCAGAATGTCTCAGGTGATACCACTAGTAAATTTCATTGACTTTGAATGAAATTAGACGTATTAGCCACATTTATTTAAGTTACAAATGTGCTTGAAGCAATATCTATTTCTTACTGCATTTGTTATTGCACTTTTATGGATCATTGGGACTAGCTTTGGTACGAAAAGCTTTTTGTGCATATTTTCAATAATATTGATTTATCATATATCTTTTGCAAGAAATAATAAAAAATTGCTAATGTCTTCTTATTTGTTAAGTGAGTTATGTATCTTATTTTTTGTATTGTTATAAAGTCATTATTTGTTTGTCAAGTATTAAATATATAGTTATGACAGTTCTGTTGCAAACAACATTACTGCACGGGAGCAAAATGATCATTTATCCAGAAACAGCTGCAAATCAGCAGTTTTTCAAACTCACAAACCAAACAGTCATCAAGTTTATCAGGATAAGTTGTTAATCAGCAGATCATCAAGATAAGTTGTTTATCTGGATAAGCTGCAACTGCCTCAAACAGACCCTTAGTCATCTTTTGTAACATTTTTTTTAACATAAATAGAGATTCAAGCATCTTATAATCAACATTTTGAATTAGAGTGAAATTATGAAGTTTAGCATGGCTTGTCCACCCAAGTTTAATTATTTAACTTCTTTCCTCTCCCTCTATCTTCCTAGGCTAATTCAAGGCCTCCCAAAATATTCCATCGTGATTATTCATTATTAAGTAATAGAAAGAAATTTATTATATCCAAGGATTGATGGATGATAAATTATACCAAGAACAAGATTTAATTAAAGCATCGATAGTCGCTGCAATTTTATATGCTTATAAGTACCCCGTGGACCACCACAATATTTGCATCTTCTTCCCAAAACTTAAAGCAACATAAAAAAAAACTCCATGCCATACCCAATTCTTCTACTAATCTTCCTCAACTTACATTCATGAATTGTGTGAATCATTGTATCCAAGAATTGATCGGTGATGATAAACTAAACAATGACTAGCATTTCATCAAATCATCAATAAAGTATGGAATTGCACATTCTTCTAGACTTCCATTCACCAACTACCATAATACAGGCATCCTCGCGCCTTTTATTCCTCTAACACCCATCTTTCTTCTTATAATAATGAACCGACCACTGCAAACAACGCATACGCTCCTTTTCATCAAACATTTAAAGCCTACCATTCATTTTTTCATAAATTTTTATTTCTTTCTGACATTCTCCCCAATCCTCACGAAGTCCCCCTAAAATTAGAAGATCTATGATTACATTTAAATTTTAAATTTGGGACGTTTTTGAAATCCTTTTCTCCAATTTTTAAAGCTATGACCTATGTAAATTCAAAATACCATTTATCCTCATGTAATCACCCCTTCCTCCCTCTAATTAAAATACAGGAATATCTAAAGACGTGCACGATCGGCCTAATTCCAAATCAATCAATAAAAAAATCAAATAAAACAGATATTATAACAAACCAAGCAATATTAAGACGAATTACTCATTTCAATTTCAAGATAGATATTGCTTTAAGATAATAAAACTTTGGAAATCTATTTTAATTGGTTCTAACAACTTAAATTAGCTTAAACTTTAAAAAAATTTTAACAAATTGGTCTAATTTATTTGATGAATCTATTCTTAATTGATGAATCATTGAAATATATATATGGTCTCATACTTTTAAAACATGTTTGGTTTGACATATTGCAATCTTTAGAATTTACATTCTAATTGGCTACATGATATTCAATTTCTAATATCTTTGAGGTTCATTATATCAATAACAAATCATGTTTCGACATTAAGAATATTTTTAAAAGAAAAAGAAGTGTGGTCAATAATCACATTTACATAAAGTGAGCTATTCATCAATAAAAATTATATATGTAACACCAAATTGTCACTCATATGCATCACAATAATGCCATATAATAAGGTCCATCAAGATTGCAAGCCCCACCATTCTGAATAGTGCCACTTATGCTTGCTAGACATCAACTTATCAAATCATCTTCATCTAACTATGATACACGAATACAGAAATGGGAACATGGACACAACAAGAGCATGTGATAAATTTATTAATGTAAACATATGATAATGATATTATAATTTTGATATCTTCAAAATTAAAAATAATGTTAATTTATTAAAAAAATAAATAATATAAGAACACTTTTTATGCATTGCACAAAGCATGTAAAAATATATCATAACCATATGGAAAAATCTCTTTTCTTGTACACTCAAAGAAATACATTATCTTAACAAGAAATAAAAATATATGCTTCAGCTGATGTCAAATAAATTTAAATAATTAAGAATACAAAGTTTGTTAAGTTTCATAATTCACAAGTTTAAACAAATTCAATAATTAATACTACGTATCAAAAATTTTAGAATTTACGAAATTCTTATTAAATTAAATCCTGCTTCAAGCAAAACTACTTTTGGCATTAATAATAATAATAATTAAGCTTGACAAAGCCAATATCATCTTATAATGAAAAAACTACTGTAAAGTAGAACTCAGTTAGGTATGAAGATGATTAAACTTCTTTTGATAATTTAAGTGTAGTGAGAAATGAAACTAAAAATAGACGACTATATGTACGCATGGTTTACAGCAAGCCAGCAATGTAAATAGAAGGCAAAATATAAATGAATTACAACAATGTAAGAAATATGCATGCTCACCATTCACATGTCCAAAAAAGCTAACTACATGAAAGGAGAAAAGAAAAAAAAACTAAAGTCAAAATTAAGAGGTGAAGTTTTGAAAATATGATAAAATCTAATAAAAATTATAAAATTTTATTTAATGAATTTTTAATTTAAAGTTTAAGAAACAAGTGTTCATTTTTTTACTTTATTATTTTATCTGGACAATTATCAGTCATGTTTGATTCATGTCGAGTGTGCATGCGTCCCATACATGTCATGAATTATATACCCCTACTTACCGAAGTGTCAGAGCATGATAATCATATAGCTAACACTAGCTTACTGACCAATCTTCTTCTTCCTAACATTAACATGATAGCCTATTCATCTGCCTAATATCAGCATGTCAGTCCATCTTCATATGCACGTCACCAACTTAGCAGCCTATCTTCGTCCATCGATCACCTGATTATCTGGTCATTTTTAACTACTCAACACCAACTTATCAATCAAATTTTGTTTGCAAGCACCAACTAACCAACCCATCTTCAGCTACTTGGCATCAACTTATCAGCCTACCTCCATTTAAGGGTGTCATTCAAATTGACGGGTAGGGTTTGAGTCTAGCCCAAGTTGACCCAACCTAAAAATGCTTGCTCTCATCCTAACCGGTCTATTATATTGAGTCAAAAAATTTGACCCAAACCTAATGTGACTCGAACTCGCCTAACCCAACCCCAACCTATCTAAGATATTTATCATACGATTCGAATGATTTTTTTAGATCAACACAACCCAATTAAACTAACTTGAACCAACCTACTCAAATTCGATATTAACTAATCAATTTCAAGTCAACTCAAATCTGGCCTGAATATAGTCACATATGTAACTTTGACCTAAACTTGAACTACAGAGTACAAAATGGATTTGGTATGGATTTTAATTTTTTTTTAAAGTGGTTTTTTGACATTGTTATCATGTTTATCGAACACATTTTTATCAAACCAATAGTCAATTCTAATACTAGCACACCAATAACGATTGTCGCATATAAGTGGATACATAAGCTCACCAAATGACAATTCTTATTAAGGCCTAACACTTGCGATGCCACATTTCTCAAAACATAGCAAACAACCTCCAAAATTATCCAACTAACATCAAACACAACCATCTTCCATCATATCAATTAGCTAATAGGATTCTAACATGTGACAAGAAGCTCCCTACAAGATTAACTCATGTCCTCCATAATTTGATTTTTCTCATATATTTTCTGCATGTGTACGTTTGTCTACCTGGTTTTCTAGGACCTTGTTGAATGACTATTGCATATAAATAAATGACCTTCCACACTTGAAATGATAGCGTTTTATTTTATTTTTTGAGACATTAAACTCTTGTTTCTCGCTATCTCCTTCAAGGCAAATAAATTAGCTTTTGAATTGCTACTAATTATAGATCCATGTATAAGCCTAACCACTTGAATTTCCTTAGGGTCTGTTTGGGGCAGTTGCAACTTATTTAAAAACAGTTGTGAAGTTGTTGAAGAATAATATATGTTTAAAAAGCTGCAGTGGCTTTACTTCTTTTTTTTTGAAAAATGTACCCATAGTTAGAAAGGTGTCACCACACCTAAACCATAACTGGCGGGAAAATGCAGATTTCAGTGGAAGTTTTTTGAAAAAACTGTCAAAATGCATTTTACTTAAATAGACAAAACTGCGGTACAGTATCACACCACCACTGCATCGCCACCCCCAAACGGACCCTTAGTCCTTACACATTTCAGAGGTAGGGTAGCATATCCCCCTTTCCAATTACGCTCTTCCATTCCATTTAGCCTTCCCTCCCCAATAGAAAGTATCTCAACCTGCATCTCCATCTCCTTCGCATTAAATATCCCTTTTACGAAAAGGAACAACCATCAAACATGAGAGAGAAACTCACAGACAAATGCACGTTTAAAAAGGGAACTAAATAGCCAAGGTTGCTTGGTAAGAAGTTGAGAGATTCCTGGCCTCATAAAAATCATACAATCATATTATTTAATGGCTATTTCACAAGAATATTCAATAGAAATATTTTGATGATTAACCAAAAAAATTGGAATAAGATGTATGATTATGCTTAGTAGGTATGCCTTGGTTTGCTTTGGCTTTATAAAGCTTCAAACCAAATAACATTCGTGTTGTTGCTAATATTTTGCAAGCCCCTAGTTATCCTTACCTTATATCTATTTGGTGCAAATTTTCATAACAATTCTTTCTAGAGAGCAACCATAGTTCTATTCGGCTAAAACTTTTTGGTGCTTATCAAAAAAATCTATGCAGTGAGAAGCATCCTCTTATAATCAGAACTGCATCAATGAAGTAGCTGTAAAGAAGTTGTCGTCAAAGGAGAAAAATTCATATTACTCATAATAACTTTTCAAAAATTTATTTTCCATACAATATTCACAAAGCTACTATTGCAAACAACAGAGGCCCAAACATACCATTAATCAAGAAAATTCTTCTTCCTATCAAAATATTTGAGAAAGTGCCCCTTCCCTCAAACCCCATCACCTCGTTCTCTTCTACCTCATAAATCAAATCCAAATTGAACCATCCAATATAGTCATAAACTGTGAGGATAAATACAAAATGAAATACAAGTGTCAATATGCTGCTAACAAAATCTACCTACATCAAAATAGAATTATATCTAGTTCATGAGTTTGCTTCAATAATTTTGGAATAAAGATTCATCAGTTTAAATATGCTTATTTGTTACGACATTTTGCCGACTAAACATTTTTTGATGTTGTGCTATAGAGGGTTTTTCTCCCTTTTATCTCAATCTACAATATAATGAGCACTTCATCTCTTCTTTGGGCTAGATTTCTTATCTCTTCTACATCATATTGGATTACCAGACAAGATAGATTTCGCTACTTTACACTGTAGCAAAAAGACCTTCTAGTTCAATAATATTTAGGCCCCATTTGGAGCAGCTTAAAAGTGCGGCGGCGTTTTTTAAAATGCCGCCTAACCGTTTGGTTTCTGAGTTTGATGGGCGTTTTGCAAAACGGTGTTGCACTGTTTAGCCTAAACAGTGAACGCGGGGCATAAGGTGTGTATCGCATTCGCTGAGGCCTTTTTTCCCCTCACAGCCCTCTCTCATCGCTACCCCTGGATCGTCGCCCTAGCGATCGTTGCCCTAGCTACCAAGAAGATCTTGGGTGGTAAAAATAATTTCGTGCCCCCTCCTCTCCTCCCTCCTATTCTTCCTCCCTCGTCTCATCTTCTCTTTTCCCTCTCATCCTCCATTGATTTGCGACAATGTTGTTTCTGTATGGTCGGTGTTCTGCATCTATGCGGTTTATGTTGGGTATTTTGTAAGTTTGTTCTGCATCTATGCGTATTTTGCATTTTTAGGTATGATTAGTGTTCTGCATTTATGCGGTTTATGTTGGGATTAGATCCACAAACAGAAATGTTGTTTCTGATCTTTTTTAAGCAAAAAGCACTTGGTTTTCATCTTTGTGGCTTCCCTTAAACTCTGCTTCTACTCGGTTTGATGGTAACGGTTAGAAACACTTGGTTTTCATAATCTATTTGTTTTAAATACCAGAGAAAGTTGGATATTTGCGGTTTTTGTTGGAAGATGGAAAGATATGATTGTTGTATGATGTTCTTAATGTACTCGGTTTGATGTGCTTGTTGTATGATGTTCTTGATGCGTTTTAGAAGTTTTTGGTTGAATATGGAAAGATGTGCATATTGTATGATCTTTGTGGCTTCCCCTAAACTCTGCATCTACTTGGTTTGATAGTATTTGATGGTTTTAAGCCTGTTAAAGCTTGGTACTTATAAAAATACATAAAAAATACTCGATTTGATGGTGTTGAATATTTATCAAAAGAGCTGGAAAGATATGGTTGGTGTTCATTTTTCTTCATGTTTAGACTCATCGGATGTCTTCTGTATAAATACTTGTATAAATACTTGAGAAAGTAGCATCTACTCAGTTTGATGGTATTTGAAGATGGAAATATATGGTTGGTGTTCTTTTTTCTTCATGTTTTGACACGTCGGATGTTTTCCATTGTTGACGTCAGTTAAATATACAGGAAGAGCATCAATCCAAACTGAAACTTATAGATTTGATCCTTATTGGTTTAGTACTCTTATAAGTTTTTCATTGAAGAAACCTTCATTCTGAGTGTTGGAAACTCCATTGAAAAAGCCTTCATTTCATTAATCCATAAACATCCATATTTGTCATTTTTTATTTTTATAGATTTTATTTGATGTTGTAGCTGACAATGCATCATTTTTCAGTTTTAACCTACATGCCATATTTCCTATGCAAAAAGGTATATTTCTTTTATTACATACATGTTGTCTTACCATTCATCTGTCTCACAGTAAAAAAATGAGTAAAACTAAAGAGTCTGGATCATCGACCATGTGGGATAGAGAGACCACAAATATATATTGTGATCTTTGTCTGACGGAGGTCGAGTTGGGAAATAGACCCACTGTCTATTTTAATAAGGAAAATTGGCAGAATCTCACGAATAAATTCAAGAAATTAACCGGAAGGGATTAAGATCAAATGAAACTCAAAAACAAGTGTGATCAATTGAAAAAAAAAACTGGAAACTTTGGAAAGAACTCAAAAGAGGATCAACTAGATTGGGATGAGATCCACTAAAACGGACAATTGATGCACCTGAGGAATGGTGGGCAGAAAATTTAAAGGTAAATACATGAGTATTTCCACATATATTCACCTTGAAATTATTTGACTATTGAATTCTTTTTTTTTTTTGTTACTACTGGCAGTGCCAGCAGCAAAAAAATTCAAAATGACTGGCATTGAACCAGTTTTGGAGGAGAAGTTGGATGGTATGTTCACTGGCGTTGTAGCAACAGGAGCTCATACTTTCACCCCAAATGAGCAGGGCTTCGCCAACTTAGCACAAGATATGGAGACCGAGCATATAGCTAACTCGGAAGAAGATCCTAGCCAAATCCACACAGATATTCAATCCACTGACGGAACAAAATGTCCCTGACCTGAAAAAAAGAAAAAAGGCGTTGCATTTATTAGAGGTACTATTGAGACATTACTTGAAACCTGCAAAACAAGGTCTGACTCAGTGAAGGACAATACAATTCAGGAGTGTGTTCAAATCCTTAACACATATCTTGGTATTAAGGAAGACGAAGCTATTTATGTAAAGTACGTGAAGTTGCTAGAGAACTCAACTCGCAGACAGTTCTTTGCGACTTTAGAGCCAGAATTCTGACTGGCCTACTTGTAATCTTTCATGAACAATTAACTACTCTTTACTTTATCTTTATTTCTACTGTCATATTTTTGTAATATTTATGTGATGGACTCTTTTTAATTTATTTCTATGGACGCACTTTTGTTTATCTTTGATAGTATTATGTACTTTATTATTTCAATCATGAATATGCTATATATGTAACGTTGCAATTGTCACATATTATTTATTATGTTGTTTAAAAATCTATAATTTTTCAAATTTTATTCAATGGATGAAAAACAAGTTAATCACAACCGCATTGTTGCTCTCATTCTTACCTTGCTATATCATTACTATCATGCATATGTTGATCGAAACTCATGTATGACGTCGATTCATATTGGAGATAAATGAGTCGATGAGTTATTACACGGTCACCCTACACGTTTCGCGAACATGTTCTGTATGACGAAAATAATATTTTTGGACCTGCTTAATCAACTTCGGACCCTTCATGGATTGCAAGGTTTATCAAAAACGACAACTAGAGAGGTGTTGGCAATTACGCTATACATTTTATCCAGAAGGAATACATTAGAAAAGTTATGGAACGGTTTCAACATTCCTCAAAAACCATCAGCAGATATTTCTCAGTTGAATTGAATGCGCTAGTGAGTTTGGCATATGAAATAGTCAAGCCAGAGGATCCATCGTTTCAGTTCATCCTCACACTTGTTGCAAATGACCCTCGATACATGTCGTTCTTCAATGTGATTCTCTAACATAAATTTCAGTTACAAAAATGGTAAACATGTGATTTTCTTATTGATTATTTCGTGCATCATAGGACTGCATAGGAGCTATAGACGGAACACATGTCAATGCACGTCTTTCTGGCATAGAGAATGTTTCATACATCAAACGGTGTGGATCCCCAACACAAAATGTTATGACAGTGTGTGATTTCAACATGCGTTTCACCTTCGTGATAGCTGGATGGGAAGTTAGCGCACACGATAGTCGTGTTTTCAAGTTTGTCACTAAAAACTGAAATATGTTTTCACTTATCCACTACCAAGTATGACAGTCTAGTTTCACTTTTGGGCATATGAGTTGTTTTAAATTTGATAATTGACAAAAAAAAAATAAACAGGGAAGTATTATTTGGTCGATGTCGGGTACCCATAC
>JXCR01050548.1:70218-117125 GCA_002079205.1 Phalaenopsis hybrid cultivar | reverse complement strand
TTTTTTTTTTTGGGGGGGGGGGGGAGGGGGGTGGGGGGTACACTGTGGTAGCTTGAATATAATCTTGTTTTGTAGTTTCAAATCTTAGTTTTCTTAAATTATATTTTTACTGCAAAAGAGATGGAGTCTGTTGGTTCCAATATTTGGAAAGTTTTTGAGATGGGCAAGCATTTTAGATAGGGTTGCATCACTATTTAGTTCCAGCATCTCTCTTGCATTTTGGTAAGGTTATCCTATTCTTATAGTTGTAATTATCCTATATCTGGGATGACTAACAATTATGGGTTCGATTACCTGGTGCTTCTACACTTTTTGCAATACAGATGGGGGTTCGAATTATCTGCTGCTTCCTTTTTTATCGAAGCAACCTTGTATATGTTTGATTCATTTGTTCTGTTGCATTGGTTTGATAGTTGTTGGTTCAATTTTAAGTGCATGGGGAAAAATATTTGAAACATGTTGTTGTTAGTTGTTTGTTCGTTTTTTCATGGATTAAGAGAAAATTGTCTGTTGCTATGGTGCATAAAATTGAAATTACATGATTTAAAGTATTTGAAACATGATCTTCTTTCTTTCGAATTATCTGTTGCTTCATTTGGGTGCTTCAAAGTACCTGCTGCTTTGCTATGACCTGTTCCTATGTAAATGGATTTGAAATATGATTTTCATGGCATGGAGAAAATATTTGAAACATGATTTTCAGTTTCAGGGATTGAAGTTACCTCTACTATGGTGCTTAATTTGTTTAGAAATATGGATTTATGAAGTTGTTTTGCTATTACCTGTTCCCATGTAAATGCAAATATGTTTGGATATATGGATTTATGGACCAAATGCTACTATATGAATTTATGTCCTATTAACTTTTTTTAATACTAAATTCTGTTTATTTTATTGAGATAACTGTGGGGCGGTTTGGATGGCTACATAAATTTGTTGTCGTCAACCGCTACCTTCATACTTTGGTAAGTATATTTTATATATTTTCTCAAATTTTTGACTGATCTATTTTATTTTTAATAATTGCAGAATGATGAATTTGAAATATTCAGGGAAGTCCAAGAAAGTGATGTGTCGGTGTCGGATACCGTCTTTGCTACTCACGTCACGCCAGCCACATAGTTACGGGAGGCAATTTTACATGTGCCTGTACTAGGCACAAGGACAGGAGGATTGCACTTTCTTAGGTGGGTCGACAGGGAGTGTTTGTATGATATCCCAACTGGACACCGCTGCTCGGAGTTCATCGGTATCACAATTTCAGAACACCGTATCTGGTTCAAGTGCTTTCATTTTTATGGTATCCCAGTCGGACAAGTTTACTCAGAATTCTGGAGTGTCAGAGTCGGGCAACATGGGTCATGATATACTATTACATTTTAAAGTCAACATTATAATTTTTTCCTTGTCATTTTAACATTTTTTTTCCTTTTTTTGGGGTCTCATTATACTTCATATTAGTATGTGAATATGCATTTTACTTTTGTATATATAACTGTACTTGTTTGATGTGATCGGAAATATTTAAGTTATATAAATGTAACTCAATTTTTTTATATTTTCTTATTTTAATATTTGATCTTTAATTTTGTTGAGATAATAACAAATTCTGCGTGACAGATTATTCATTCAACTAAAAAAATCTGAAAATAAATTGTTTACAAAACGCACAAATCAAACAACTAAACAGTTTATCCAGAACATGGGCAGAATGGTCATTTATCCAGAATCGGTTGTTTTCCAAACGCACAAACCAAATAGTCAGTCAGTTAATCCAGATCAGATGCTCATCAGCAGATTATCAGGATAAGTTGTTTATCAACAAAAGCTGGATAATCTGCAGCTGCCCCAAACCGACCCTTAACCTCTCTATGGTATAGCTCTTTGCACCCCATAAGAAGCATGGTGTACATTAATGAATCATGTTTTGTTATCATATCATTCCAGTGCCAACATCATTATGCACTTATTTTTTTAGTTTATAATTAATCCATAAATTTCAGTCAATGAAGTTAGTGTTATTACTAAAAGCTTGATTATTCTACTACCTTTAAAAAAATCCAAGGGAGCTCTAATGACATTATGATTTGAATAAAATGTGATGCTTATCATGGCTTCCCCCACCACCTAGGTTGAGTGATTGATTCATCTTTTCCCTCTTTTTTTGTTCTCTTGTCTTCCTCGTAATACTTGTTTTCAACTTCTTTCGGGAGTTTTTAAGTGATCCATTATAAATCTGCAACAAAATCATGACCATTTTGATATTCCTTTATTTCATATTATTTTGAAAAATGTGATAAATAAATTAATTACACCTATCATAATTACTATAAATATTTAGTGGCAGCTATTCCGAATTTTACATTTAATGTTTCAACAAAAAATTCAAGAAAAACTAGATGCCAGCAAACTCATTTTGCATTAAACCTAATACAAAATAAGAAATTCAGCAGACCCTAAAGCAACCAAAATATAGTAACTAACACAAAAATCCCGGATGCTCGGTTTCAAGATTATGCAACTTCAATAAATGAATCAAGAAAACACCAGTATATGAAGAGAAAATCATGTCAAGATTGCTGATCCAATAAGAAGTACTTCTGTGCTGGTTCTCAAGGAAATTTTATCAAGGGTATCACATTTGCGGTGAATGGATTCATCAAAGACTTTCAGTTCATATGCCCTGCTTTTATATCTTTCGTAATAAAGAAAAAAGACCCGTGCACAATTCAGGATAACATCAAGCAGCTGACCGAGTAACAAACTGCTTCTGAAATTGTAAACAAAAAAAGGATGCACGGAAAGGCATGTAGCAATACCTTTCTCAACATGATGACAATAAAAGCTTTCTCAGCAACATTGTTCTCTGCCAAGGTTGTGTCGTCTTTGAGAACTTTTCCTTGATGTATAAGCATTTGTTGATCTGCAGGGTAAACACTTTGTCCTTGTGAAGTTTCTATATTTTTCTTTACTTCAGCAACCTGCATGAAAAATTTGCATATGTACACTGATAATATGTCTTCTAAAAACATTCTAAAAGAAAACACAAGAACATACACCAAAAAGCCACCCCCTACCCCTACTATAACAAAAAAAAAGCAAAAGTTCGCCATGAAAAATCAAACAAGTTCAAGTATTAGTCATAAATCTAAAAAAAAGAGAGATTGCATCTCAAAATAAAACAAAAAAATAACTTAAATTTTATTAAATAAGCATTAAATTACTATATAACGTATAAACCAAACAATGCTGAAAGAAAGATGCAACTTAAATAAAAATGCTGGAAGCAAAAACAATATTACACATAAGATAAAATTATCAAACCAACAAAATATAGAGGGAAAAAAAAAACTGTGGATAATGCACATTTCAGTTCACCAAGCCTAATTCTAATTGTTTTGCTCCAAAGAAATAAAACATACCAAGATGGACCAATTCCCAACGAGCAAGCAATAGCCCCAAATAACATTACTACTGCAACCTAATCCGAACAATCTAATCCACACGGAAGTAAACCCAAACCCCGTCCCCAATAACAAAGTCAGAAAACAAGAAAAAAACCTAATAGCTCCTGCTAGGAAATCATTCAACGATTACATCATAAAGATTATAAAAATAATCTCGATTAAAAACGTAAAGATAAAGGAATTATGACGAGAAAATACCGTGTCATCCGGCTTCACTTCGATCTCGAAGTGGGAGCCCTTTAGGGTTTTGACGAAGATCTGCATCTCTACTTGAGCAAGGGATCGCCGACAACGTCTCGTCTCTCGCCTTCTTCTTGAGGGCGGTCGAGGGATACACTGCTAGGGCTCGCTCGCTCTCAGCAAATGGGCGGAAAATTAAATATAAAGATAAAAGGTGGTTCGATTCTTTGGATCTTTCTGGTGGAAGATCAGCGAGCGAATTTCCCAAGCTCCGCCTCCCTATCCCTTCGTCTCGCAGTGCAAAATGCTGAAAAACAAGAAAAGTTATAATATTCATATTATATATACAACATATTTTAAAACTTTTTTCTTAAGTGTAAAATAAATTAAATTATTAAATTATAGCATATTTAATCTTATTTAGAATTGGATCAATAATTTAAAGGGTCAATTACATACTATTTACAAATTAATTTTTCAAATTCTTTCTCAAATATCAACATTCATGATAAACCCAATAATTTTCATTTTTTATGAAATTTCCTATAATTTGATCTTGGCTATTAGCGTAAAGGAGTTGAGCATGAGCGAGTTGAGATTATATTTGTGTTCTACTCGTTTGAAATTACTTGTGTTCAAAATTGGCATAATTGATTTTGTTCGTGAAATTTAAATTCGTGTTTGGTTTGATTTTGCTTGAACGGTTCGTTATGAGCTTGATTCTCATGGGCCAACTCAAACTTTTATTAAATTTTTTTTATATTAGAAAGCTATCTTTGTTTTGTTTTTTTTTTTAAATCGATCTAGTCTTCTAAATATAAAACTTGAGATGTGGAACAAAACTTATCTAGGTGGGTGGAGGTAGATTTTTGAAAAGTGAGTGATTTCTTTGTAGCATTTACACGCATACCACCCATTTCTTATATATTTACAGTTTTTATGCTCTTCATTTGATTACGAAACTTCGGCTTGCACGAAACCAATGTGAATGACGTCGTTGGAGAAGATGACATGATTAGTTTTTTCGCGGAGGGAGAGAAGATGCCTCAATAGATGCATCTTTTAAGGCACTAAACTGACACCTTTTTTTTAGGATTATTTTCACTTTTCTATTGATATTTATTAACTATTTACATTTTTATTAACTTTATCAACTATTACCTATTATTTTTTTTGCAGCAGATTTTATAATTAATAAAATTAAACATTTTTAAATGCATTATAAACATTAATATACTATGAATAGATTTTGTTAGGTTTTGTGGGTTTGGTCGTCCGCACGAGGCGAGTTGTCGGGTCGATACTAGTCAGCATAGCCACATGCCTTTGGAATGGTTGTTTGTTCCATAGAGGAAGCACTATGTTAAGAATCACCGTCATGGCCAATCCCTTGAGAAACTGAGTGACCTCCAATTACAAGTCTTAGACTTAGCTCCTGGTGGGTTGGAATCTCAATTTTTCACGGTTTTTGCACTTCCAAACTTGGTTATAATAGTTGGATCATGAATAATAGGAAAAACTTTATAGCTAGTA
The DNA here is from genome assembly GCA_002079205.1 of Phalaenopsis hybrid cultivar. NCBI lineage: Eukaryota > Viridiplantae > Streptophyta > Magnoliopsida > Asparagales > Orchidaceae > Phalaenopsis > Phalaenopsis hybrid cultivar. Next base: position 111,945 of record JXCR01050548.1, on the reverse strand, counting down.
CATTCTACAAGATCGTGGGAGGTTCGTAGGATGGGAAAAGCTTTGCAGCTAGTCGAACAGTGAAGTACTTCTTCTACGAGAATTTAGAGAATATAGTTCTCCAAATTTCCTCGACAAAGTTGAAGACGGCTATGTCGCAAATCCAAAAGCTAAACCCTAGGCTCCTATGTGAGTACGTTTGGGTAAGGATGTTTTGTGATTGTGTGTGATGATCGCATTACATTGCATGTTTCGATGTGATATATATTGCATGGTATTTTTTTTGCACGTTACACTTGGGTACAATCAGCAGCCCCGACACGGTCAACCTTTCTTTGATCTGATTGTCTGTCCTAGCTCGTCGACCAATCATTTTGGTTCGATCGACAGCCTCGGCAAGGTCGACCGATCACTTTAATCCGACCGGTTGTCCCAACCCGATTCGACCAATTTCCCACCCATGCCCAGTCAACCAACCAACTCGGCTCAACCGACCGCCCCCTCCCGGTCAATCAATCACTTTAGGTTTAATCAGCCTCACAGACCTTATTGATTGAACACTTTAGATCCAATTGGCTACCTTGTTCCAGTCGACCGATCACTTTGGCTCTACCGACCACTCAGACTCGATTGACCGACAACTTTAGCTCAACCAACCACTCCAGCCCGATCGACCAATCACTTTGGTCCGACCAGCCACCCCAACCTGCTCGACTAATCACTTTGGCCCTGTTAGTCACCTTAAAACGACTGAGCCCGTCAGCTATGTTGCCCCAAGTTGATCACTTTGGTTGACCAAGCATATCAAACAATTAATTTCATTTGCATAGTGTTTGTTTCATGTGGTTTGCATTTGCATCTTCACCACTTACGCCCTTATTATACACTTATGGGCATAAGCCCTCATATACCCATGTCGAGTATTTGTGCCTCCCATGGGCAAGCTGCTCCACATGTTTGCTCTGTGATATCTCGGTGTCATGGTGCCCTACATCATTTGTGGTTTTCTCCGCACTAGCGTACTCTCATATGTCTGCTTTGCATGTCATCGTGCATGTTCATGGTTCCACATATTTGAGCCTTGCTCGGGTCACTGTTCTTGCATACCCATCCCGGGAACCCACATGCCTGTGTCGGGGACAACTTGTGTATCAAGTCCCCCAATGCGCAATTCTCTCCGACGAGGATTACTCTACTTCTTTCCTATGACACCAAAGTAGATTTTCATATAATTTCTCCTTGAGTGAATGTACCTCGTGCACACTCATATCATTGGGTTATTGCCTCCACGACACACCCATCTTTCGGGTTTTACCTCCACGACACACTCATTCTTCCGGGTCATTGTTTCCATATCTCACCCATTCTTCAGGTCACTGCCTGAACCGCATACAAATTCCCTCAGTTCGTTGCCTTTACAGTGTGCCCACCTCTACAGGTCAATGCCTCCATGACATACCCATTTTTTTGAGTTGCTACCTCTACGGCACTCCCACCCCTTTCAAGTTGCTGCCTTCATGACACACTCACCCTTTTGGGTCACTGCATCCAAAACACACTCACCTTTAAAAAAAAAATATTTGGCCCATTGTCGTCGGGTTACGTCGAATACTTCAATAAAAACAAATTTTGGCTTCGGGTGCACCCACACCTTCAGTTTTATGCGGACCCGTGATATAGTTTGCGTGCACCCTCACCTTTTGCCTTTCGACGCGCTTGCACTAGGCTCGTGTTGGACCTGCACCAGGCTTGTTATATTTTAAAATCATGCAATTAGTAAAATAGGTCATATGTGTGGCTAACACATCTGAAATTTTTTGTGAGTGACAAACATTACACCCCTTGGATCTTTAGGATAAAGTCGGATTTGACTACCCCGTCAAAGTCATATAGTAGCCCCTCTACACCACACATGCACTTAGAAGTTGTGACTATGACACTTTTTGTTGCATGGTGTGCTAGGCTAGAAATAGAATACTTAGGTAGAGTTCTTTTTTTGTTCTTTGATGTTTAGTTGTTATGGTCAAACATATTTTGATTGCTACCTTTGTGTGTTCACTAAAGTTTGAGACTTGTGCACTATAATATATAGGGGCAGTCTTCTTGCAGTGAGTAATGCCTAAAATGAATGAAAGAACGAGGAGCAAGTAATGATTTAAATACTAACACTTCCTGCACGTGCTGCTAATACTCTCCTCTTGTTAGACATGGCTCATTATGTGTTACATGAACATAAACCATGCTAACCTCTTCTAAAGGCTTTTTTTAAACTTTTCCATGTATTTTTCTTAGAGTCCTTTGAATCAAATATGTATCATTAATAAGGTTCGAGCATAAGTTTTGAGGCACTTAATGAATTGAACCATGTGACGATGACCAAGAGTAGTGTACTCACATCCCCTATATTAATTTTGAAATTTTTATTTCATGTATATAATTAAGACAAGACATATAATGTGAACTCCAACCACTCTTCTTACTTTTTTGGGACATGTCGCCAACCCCACATCACTCCATCTTTTATATATTTACTTGACTTGTTTTACAACATGCCTGTTATTTTCTCTTTATTAGCTTGTAGTTTGTCTGAGCTCATAAAAAAAATGTAATATAGATTCATTAAGAACCCAAAAATATATTTTCAAAATATCATAATAATAGAAAAATTAAAGAGAAACTAAAATTTAGGATCAAAATAACCCAATTTTAAAATGAATAATTTTTTTGTTTTACTTTCCTGCATGACCTTTGACCAGATTTAGAATAGCCTGCATTGCATGAGTATATCCTAAATCATCCCTAATAGGGCACCTGCATGTAAATTTAATTGTAAACAACTTCAACATTTTGCATGTCCTAAGAAGGATCCCCTTTACTCTTTCAATCTACTAAGTCAAGCATAAAATTTCCACTTAGGAGGTTGTCTAGTGATGTCGTTACTGTTTAAATGCAATAATATAACAATGTCTTTGATGATATTTTTCACTTATGTTTTCTTACTTTGCAATATAACAAAAAACTTGATCTTGGAGAAAATTAGAATTTAACTTTTTAATATTGAGATACTACGCAAATATACGTATCGTTATCAAGTAATATATAACTTTTTGATTAAAAATTGAATATCTAACCCACAGGGAAAATAGCAATAGACACTGTTGATCAACAATCTTTCTATTTCAAAAAGACAATTAGTTAAACTATAGATATTTTTATTGTAATTAAAAGTCAAATCTTTTTGGTATTTTTTTGTATTTTGACAAAACAGTAACAACTTCTAAAGATAACTTAAGTTTATGCAAAAGAAAAGTACTTATTATGAAACTATATTTCTCCTTATCATGAATCAGTAAAAAATATAAGATTTTTGTTGTGGAAGTATGCAAATTGTGTTGTGTCAAATATGAGCAATATTATTCTTTACCCTTACTAGGATGCTATAAAGAACATTGACTAGTTTAAAGTTTGAATAGTTATGAAGACCGGCTAGACAGGGAAGATATCAGTACTCATCCTAGAGTTCCCTTGATTCTCTTCACCTAGGGGCTAATATCTTGTATTAGAACCTAAAACAATAAACTAAGTTGGGGACTTTAACCTGTCACTCTAAAGTTCTCTAACTCTACACCTTCAAAGATTATTTTCCTATTTATTTGCACTAAATCCTATGAATTACATTCTCGTTCATACAATCGCATGTGATTCTTTCCAGTTGTTGACTGAGACAATACCAGCCCGGTTCTTACATGTTCTCACAACAAATTTTAACATTTGGAATTGACTGAGACAATATCAGCCCGATTCTTACATGTTCTCACAACAAATTTTAACATCTGGATAGGTTAAATCAAGAAGTAAATAAAGTGCATGAAATTAAATTATCACAGTTCCTTTCAACATTAAAGATTATTACTCTCCACAACTTCCATCCAATACTTTAATTACCTATCATTTTAAGGAGAAAGATAAAAAAAACTACTCAGAATCCATAGAGAAAACAAAATTATAATTTACTTTAAAAGTAGAAATCATTGTCAAACCAATAAGAAATCTCGATTAAATCTAAAAATATTTTAAAAACAAAAGATAAAAATTTATCTCAAATCCTCCACCAAACCCTCAAAGTTTCTTTGAATCTCATCTTTTTTACAACACTCTTTACTCTCAAAATAAAGTTAAAAACAAAAATGATAAAGTAAATTTGTGGTACTTAAAAATCTTTCCAAACTATCTCTAGAACTTCTCAGAACTCTCCCTTTCCAAAGACTTTGAGGACCCTTCTAAAAGTCTCAAATTCCTTCTTTTATAATTTTCCAAGAGGTGCCTTGGTAAGTATTCAAAATGTGTCTAAATTCGATGAATTCTCCAAATGATGCCTCCTTTCACAAGTCTTCTAACCATATTTCCATTTCTAATGGTCATAACCATCTTCTTTAGCCAATAGGTGCCTCAAATGTCCCTTCAAAATTCGACAAAATAAAGTAAATTGTCACATAACTGCCTCTGACATTCAGGCGCGAGGTCTTTGGCACTTAGGCGCGGTCATCTCTGTTTCACTAGTGCTTAAGCGCCGGATCTAGTGCTTAGGCGCCAAAACTCTATTTCACCATTTTCACATATTTGCTCCAAATTTGATCATTTTTCACTCTTTTTGGCATTTTTCACCTTTTACTTGTACTTGAAAGAAAAACACACAAATGTCTTCCATTAAAGCAAAATATCTAAAAAATAGGTATAAAATGTATCTAAAAACACTAAATATTTTAGGTGTATCATCTAGCACAACTAAAGTGTTAAAGTTGTCCCAAAGCAAGATGGGGAATAAGTCATTTATTGGTGGTGGTTCCGAATTTGTAGCTGGACCCCATTTTTCTTTTCACTTCAGTGGCATCTTCATCATTTAATTGACAAGTAAAAATCCCATCTTTATTTATCTTACCACTTGTAGAATTATAGGAAATTATAAGCTTCTTTCTCTGGCCTTAGGGTTACCAGGATTCCCTTGGACGACACAATTCATAGATTGCCAACAAAGAGTTCTGAATCAGGTTAAGTCAACTATCTTGGGATGACAAATCCATGTTATCTTGACCTAACTACCTTTACTTGTTTAAGGATTCCTCCTCTTTATGTCGAAACCTTTTTTGAGCCTTGTCGATCCCCTTAAAAATTTTTTGTCATTGTCTTGTAGCCCCCGCATGCCTAGGCACCACCGCCCGTAGTGGATACGATGATTCACCCTCTGCTCACGACCCGATATATGTGTTAAAAGCATCAAGATTCTCCCACTTTAGATGATAAAAAAATCTTTTGTTTTTTTTAAATAAATGGATATCATAAATATTATAAGTGAGACCCTTTTTATCGAGAGTATTATTGGGCATCCCCCAATATGTAATTAACTAAATAAATACATTATTTTGGAAGCTGCTCTTGACCCAGAACAAAGATAAAAACTTGATTCTTTGGTTGTGGGTTGCTTTTATAGGGTTTTCTTCGCAGATATGTTTTCAAGTTACATCGATCTAATCTCATTTTAGACCAACATTATTGAGCTATCATGCAAATGTTACCTTTTGAAAGATCTTCAAGTTTTTTTAATTATTTATCCATTTTCATCATATTTTCTTTATTTATGGTTTCTCTCTTCTTTGAATTATCTTCGTGCTTCAAAAGAGAGATTTACTTGGAAATACAAATATGACGATGATAAGACAAACTAGAGACTCAAAAAGTTACAAAAAGAATGAAAACAGATTGTCAACTCAGCTAGAGAAGAACCCCTCTCTCCAAATTAGGAGTCTTACTTACAAAATTAATGATCCAGTTTCTTTCCTTGTGTCGCTTTTTGCACCATTTGAGATATTTGGATCTCAATCCATGTGTCGGTTACTACGGTCAGTGTCTTGACTACTTTTCGTCTCTTTAACACCCTCGACATGTCGGTTATTGCGCTTCGTACGTATTCAATTTTGTTGTATAATTTTATTATCTTTCTGAATTTCTTCAAAATTTGATTAGTGTATCTTTTGATTATATAAATGGACAATCAAATAATGATCGTGATCGAGTCTGTTGGGGGAAGAACATAATCTCTTTCTCCCCAAGTTTGTTCGAAGTGAAGCAAGGGACCATCACTTTTGGTTCTTTCAATAACTCTGCTAAGATCACCTTGGGCAATCCCACAACGGCTTAGGAGTTGGTCATGTGTCCTCCTCTAAAAAAGGGGAGTCAAGCACATGGTACTCCTATTGTTGCAGTAGCTTGTGTCGATACTACTCCTCCCTCGAGGAAGAGACCAATATCTGATGGCGACGTGCCATAACACCACTCAATATTCTCTATGCTCACAAGCACGTACTAGATTATCAAATGAATTTTAATTTAAGCTTTACTTGAGCTTATTCATAAGTTTAAATTAATATTTAGTCAATTTTCTTCATAAGCTTCAAATTGATTTTATTTATGGACTTCATTTGAAACAGTTTATCGAGCTTATTCACAAGCTTTAAATGATATTGTTCATGAGCATAAACTAATCGAAAAGGAAGTGTTCGAGCTTGATCATTCAATAATCGAGCATTCATAAATTATTTAAATTTGTTCAATTAGTTAATCAAATGGACATAAACGAGCTCTTATCAAGCTGAGTTACAAATAACTTGTCAAACACTCGGTTTATTTGTAGCTCTAGTGTCACATGCACTTTTATATCAAAATAATGATCACTAATAAGTTCAACGGCCCCTCATTAGATATCTACTCAAAGAAGCTTATGAAATTTGATCCTAATTTGAAGCTAATTATCATTACATTAGATATAAAGTCGGACTGATATTGATTTAATTAATGGGAAAGTTTGATAATAGCACAAGTAAGCTGTGACTTGTGTAAGAGAGTCCCTGGAAGCATCATTTTTGAAGTTACAATAGTACATTTTTTGCTACAGAAAAATAGAAGTATAACAATTAACATATAGCTTGATAGTGAAGGATGTTTCAAGTATGCACATGGCTTAATAAACGTGTGTTGTCTAATGTTAAGTGTGGATTAAGTATTTTTTAATAAATGTTGTGGAGATATTTTCCACGTGGCTGTGGCATAAGATGCTAAATTGTCAATACATAGATTTATCATATAACATTTATAGTAGTTGACTGAAAATATAATTAATTATGGTTGTTTTCATGACCAGACTAAGAGATTTAAAAGGTATAAGAAAAATTTTGACTTTTTTTCAATATGTAAAAAAAGTATCACTGATGATTTATCAATCATTTTTCTTGACATATGTTATGAGCCTTTAACTTATTATATGACAAAGATTATCACATAAAAAATCAAAATTGACGATTTTTATAAGTGATATTACTAAACTTCCAAAACTTAGAAAAAGAGCGGATGCTAAAAACTGGATCATAACTACTCATCTGTAAAATGAAGTTGACTTTGAGTGATGGGCACATGCTTTCTTCCTTAAAAATTAATATAACTTAAAGATATAAAAATGATTATTTAATAGACACACTAGAGGAGCAAATATAAGATACACTTTGGTAAAACAAAATATCATGAAAATGCTCTTGAATAAGGCTTGATGCTTGATAGTCTAACCCATTAGTTAATTTGAACTACACATCTTTAATGATGACCTCAATGGTGATGTTACTTTATAGAAGATAACATACACATTTAAAATATTTAATGCTATAAATCTTTTATTGCATTATTTGTAGCTTGGGAGCTAGTTGCCATTATAACTTAATGCTTAAGGATTTGTGCGAAGTATAGTCAATATTCAATTGAAGAGGACATATAAGAGATTTTAGATAAAATAAAAATAATTATTATACTAACTCTGCAAAGTTAAACAGTGACTATTCATAAAGAAAAATATAAATACTTTAAAGAGGGAGAAGAATGCAACGTAACATAGACATTGTCAATATCAAGTTAGAGATTATGATTGAGCTAATTATCAAGCTAAATGCTTTCCATCTTTATAGTTGTTTATACTTCTTTATTTTTCAGCAATGTTCAAACAACATTAAAGTCCTAATCAAACCAATTTGAATCATACACAAATATAATTTATATAATATTCAAACATGATTTCATTACCATTCAAATATCATTCTAGTAATGTTTGAATAATTTTCAAATATAATATAATAGATTTGACTAAATGTCTATAAAATACATAAAAATTATTCGAAGAATATTTGAGCTATATTAAAAAAATACAAATAAGTTGCTATAATCCAATACCTATATCAATCACAATTAAAAGAGTTATATCTTCATATAATATTCATAAAATAATAATATTATTTACTGCAATTAATCTATACAGCTATAAGACGAGCATAATTAGAATATGCAAATAATATGCAGATTACCCCCTAATTTTTTAAAAAATAAGTTTTGAACCTTTGGAATTTCTATTTGCCTCTGGGAAGTTCCCGACACTGAGCTGACTTCTGGAGTAAGCGGCAAAAGCTTACTATCATTCTGTCCATTTTGCTCGCTATCCACATTCTTCCACATTCCACACCACATCCACTAGCCGGAGCTCCTCAGTTTCTCAGCCCTAATGGCCACATACCTACCATCCACCACCGTTCCTTCGCCATTCCTCCGATTCCCTGCGTCGCCTTTTAAGGTACGCCATACCCGCATTTCTCCTCTCTTAGCCATCTCTAAAATCCTTCATCTTCTCCTTTTGGTAGGGAAACTTTGGTCGCCTTAGACCAAGTGGTTCCTCTCTATTCTCTTTCTCGAGAGCACAAGGTCAGTCTATTTCAACCTCCTCGTCGGGGAAGCCTTTAATCCGTTGCCAGGCTGCATCTGTCGCTGTGCTGGAGACCACTTCATCAACTTCGCCTGCTAGGTTTCGGCTGAACAATCTGGGACCTCAGCCGGGATCGAGGAAGAGGAACAAGAGGAAGGGACGGGGTATCGCAGCTGGGCAGGGGAATAGTTGTGGATTTGGAATGAGGGGGCAGAAGTCGAGGTCTGGTCCGGGGGTGCGGAAGGGTTTCGAGGGTGGGCAGATGCCGCTCTACCGGCGGATTCCTAAGCTCCGTGGAATAGCTGGAGGTTTGAATTTTTGTTCTGATTTTGTTATCAGACTTTTTTTCNGGCGGATTCCTAAGCTCCGTGGAATTGCTGGAGGTTTGAATTTTTGTTCTGATTTTGTTATCAGACTTTTTTGTGAAAGTTTTCGTATTATTTCAGGAAATATATTATCTATGTAATTATTTAGTTTACTAACTTAATTTATTATATATTTTTTCAATTTTCTACTATAGTTTTCCGCGCAAGATCATCTGAATTTATTATTGGTAAACCTCATTTTTATAATTTTGTATTGTTCTATATATTCTCAATAATTTCATGGAAAAAATGTGCTGTAATTTCTCAAATACCNTATGTAATTATTTAGTTTACTAACTTAATTTATTATATATTTTTTCAATTTTCTACTATAGTTTTCCGCGCACGATCATCTGAATTTATTATTGGGAAACCTCATTTTTATAATTTTGTATTGTTCTATATATTCTCAATAATTTCATGGAAAGAATGTGCTGTAATTTCTCAAATACCGGAGGATTGATCTAATGATTCTCCCTCAAGATATTGGGCCTTTTCTCTTGCTTCATTGATGTCAAAGTTACCCCCACTTCTCTTGGCTTCTTTTATCACAGAGATAGCATGTCATTGTTCTACTATTTTGTATATAAAAGGCTTATGTCCAAACCCATTGTTGCAACATTTTCCACCGAGCTTATGCTTATAATTCGCTTGGGCACTACCTCATAGATCCCAATAAGTATAATACCTCTGTCGGAAATATTTGGTATGTCTGTTACAGGACCTAATATTGTCTTTGTTGTGAGCAAGCTCTTACAATTCACATACCAACCAACATTAGAGCATTCATAAGCGAGTATTAAGATATTTATGTGAAATGATAGAATTGTTATTGTCATTTATCATGAGGCTTCTCTATCACATTTATTTTCTGAAGTTGATTGGGCAAGCAATAAGGATGAATATACCTCCACTAGTGCTTACATTTTGTATCTTTGCTCATGGTTCACAAAGAAATAACATTAATTACTCTTTCCTTTATTAAGGTTGAGTATAGATTTGCCNGGCGGATTCCTAAGCTCCGTGGAATTGCTGGAGGTTTGAATTTTTGTTCTGATTTTGTTATCAGACTTTTTTCTGAAAGTTTTAGTATTATTTCAGGAAATATATCATCTATGTAATTATTTAGTTTACTAACTTAATTTATTATATATTTTTTCAATTTTCTACTATGGTTTTCCACGCACGATCATCTGAATTTATTATTGGGAAACCTCTTTTTTATAATTTTGTATTGTTCTATATATTCTCAATTATTTCATGGAAAGAATGTGCTGTAATTTCTCAAATACTGGAGCATTGATCTAATGATTCTCCCTCAAGATATTGGGCCTTTTCTCTTGCTTCATTGATGTCAAAGTTACCTCCACTTCTCTTGGCTTCTTTTATCACAGAGATAGCATGTCATTGTTCTACTATTTCGTATATAAATGGCTGATGTCCAAACCCATTGTTGCAACATTTTCCACCGAGCTTATGCTTATAATTCGCTTGGGCACTACCTCATAGATTCCAATAAGTATAATACCTCTGTCGGAAATCTTTGGTATGTCTGTTACAGGACCTAATATTATCTTTGCTGTGAGCAAGCTCTTACAATTCACATACCAACCAACATTAGAGCATTCATAAGCGAGTATTAAGATATTTATGTGAAATGATAGAATTGTTATTGTCATTTATCTTGAGGCCTCTCTATCACATTTATTTTCTGAAGTTGATTGAGCAAGCAATAAGGATGAATATACCTCCACTAGTGCTTACATTGTGCATCTTTGCTACGGGTTCTTCTCATGGTTCATAAAGAAATAACATTAATTACTCATTCCTTTATTAAGGTTGAGTATAGATTTGCCGTTGCTAATGCCGCCTAACTATGCTAGATATATTCTCTCACAATTGAACTTAGTAGAACCCATCTATGCTCTATCCTATTTTTTTTTACCCTAACATTAATCATATTGTAAAAAAATATGATTATTGTTGCTGCTAAACAATTCTCAATGAGTGAGAAAAAATATTAAGTTCTATCTCATTAAAACTATTTAACAAACATAGATAGAAGTGATAAAATACATTATTATTTTTTACTTAAAAAAATTAAAAGGAGAAAAGTATGAATGACACAATTAAGTGGTCCACAATATAAGTGGTTACATAATTTTACTCTTTTCTTCTATCTGGAAATACAAAATAATTATGCTTGTTTGTTCTTTTCTTGTTATAATAGGGGTGGCTAGATGGCAATGCCAATTATCTTATATTGGTTGGACAACAATAGCCTAGAGGTATTGACAACAATAATTGTATGATAATAGTTGAGCGACCACAATCACTGATGTTGGTTGCCTCTAGCTCTTTCCACAAATTTAGATTTAGTCTTTAGCTCTTGCATCTTCTTCATGTAGAGAATGTAGGTCCATTTATTATTTTTGAGAGTAAGACTTTTATAAATTTAGCCAAAATCTCATAACTATTTATCGGATGGTCCTTGTTGATGTTTTTAATCATAGACTATTCTTTTAGCATTTAAATATCTAAATGAAAAAAGGTACCTTAATGATTTAAGAATTAAGTGATTTTAGGTTCTTTGAATTTCTTCCTTCGAGATACTTGATTTGATAATAAACATGCTAATTTGGAGATCATTATACTTTAAATATTTGATTTGGGCTTATTTGAATTTGGATTGAATCATTTTTGTTGTTGTTGAGTTCATATTATTTTGGTGTCCAATTAACTATAAATTTGCTATTAGAGTTGGGATAATCCTAAATTTGAATATGAAAGTTATCTCACTTAAACTGCATCAAGATTTTTTCTTGATCATGTGAATTTTTTGGTGACATTTCAATTGCTTCCTGTTTTTAGGCATCAGAGTTTGTGGTGTACGAAAATGCATGCTAATTCCTTAAAAAAAATTATTGTTTAGAATTATAATTTTGAAAATATGAGTGTGAACCTCCATTGGGACTATAATCATGTAAAGTCATGCTAATCATAAAGTATGATTTTTTTAAATTTGCACATCGATCAAATCAAATTTATTATAATATTAAAAAATTTTAAATTATTTAAAATTAGTTTAGTTAAACAAATAATAAAATTGAGTCCAAAGTGTCATCATGATGGAATAGCCAAGCTAGGGCTCAAAATATGGTAGGTGGCCGCTGCCGTAGATAATGGTGCACACGTGCTTAAGAGTGCCCGCGACAGCAAGCGTAGCAGGTATGCATATGCATGTACGTGCAAGAGTGCCCACACCCAGGTGCACATCCGCGTAATAATGCATCCAGGGATGTGTTTGTGTGCAGTGAGACATGTCTATGAGCAGAGAGTTGTGCTCGAATATTTTTTTTACACAAAAACCGCTCGTGCGAACCCAAATACACACATGAGAGCGACGATGTGCGAATGACTGCTAAGTCTCCTAGAGTTTTTGACTATAAATACCCCATTGAGGATAGAAGAATTTATTTTTCTTTTTTTTGCAAGCTTGATCCCAAAATTATAGATGCGTAAAATTAATAAAATTGACTCCGCTTTCCAGCAACACTAAAAACTTGATTCGTTATTTATGAATAAGAAATTGAAGCAATTTATGTTGGGATTCTACGCAAGTATACATATCATTATCAAGTAATACAAGACTTTGTTTTAGCCCCAAATATCAATCTCACGAGAAATGTGTAAATTCGTGATGAAAATTTAAATCAGGAAATTCACAATAATAAAGAAAATCTACTACACTAATTTCAAATGTTTAGGGTGCTATCAGAACTAAATTACCAACTACTAGCAAAACTGCAAAACAAAGCTAAGCAATAACTACCAAATTATATTTTTGTGACGAAGTTATCCAATATGAGAAAACATTTTTCCCACTACAATGAGTTTTTGGTTAAATGAGAGAGATAAATGATTTTACCATGTCTTGTGCCAATAGGAGCAATTTTAATTCTCTATATTCAGTCAAGTGTAAGAAAATTGTTGGCTAATCTTAGGTTTAGTCTCTAAATTAATGGTTAGACTGAGAGGATACTCACTCTCACTCTAGAGCTTTACTTCTCCTCTCCTGAAGGCTAACTCTCGCTTTAGTTCTTAAACACTAAGACCAAATTGGGGGATTTTAGTCTGTCACTCTAGAATTTCCAATTCTTTGCCCAATAATATCTATATTTCTCTATTTATTTGGACTCAATTTCATGAACGAAATACTTCTTCATGAAATCGAATGTGATTCTCACTTTGTTGTGAAACTCATACTCCATTTCCCGGATAGTATGTTTCACAACAAATGTTAACATTTCAATTGATCAAATCGAAAAGTAAACTAAGAATGGAGTGAAAAAATCATCTTAATTTATTTTATATTTTAAAATTGGCACATCCAAATTATCTCTTCATTCTACCATATCTTAGAGTAGAGAGAAAGACAAAGAAAACTACTCAGACCCCATGGGAAAGATACGACAAAATACGAATTTCATGAATAAAAAAAAGTTTATACAACAATAATAAACAAACACCACTTATCTTTAACTCTTCCTCAAAGCAAATCCCTTGTAGCTCCTTTTGGACTCTTTCTCTCTTTACAAGACTCTTAATTCTCTCTTCGAAGATGTAGGGAAGAAATCTCTCACTTCTCTCCCTCTCCAACAACTTTTATGAGAAATCATACTTAGACTCACCACACTACACAATACACACAATGAAACACAAATAAACTCAATGACACACTAACAAACTCTTTTTCTGATAAATTTTCGCTCTAAATAGTGCATAATGTCGGTTTTCTAAGAGGTGTATCAAATAACTCTTTAAAAAGCGTCCAAATTTGTCGAATCTTCTAATTTTGCCTAGCATCGACTTCGCACCGTCAGCCCCCACGATGGCGCCGTCGGCGCCCATGACCCAAACATAATTCGGTGCTCTTTGTCAAATGGCGCCGTCGACACCCAATCTGGCGCCGTTGGCACCCCCGCTGTTCTGAACTCCTTCATTCTTGCTGGCGCTGTCGGCGTCCATGCTGCACCGTCGACGTTAAGTATTTCTCTCCAAAACGCCATTTTGACTTCAAATTCCATTTTTTTTGCTTTATTTTTGCTTCAAGCGCTAAAAATCATCAACCTGCAATAAAACATAAAAAATATCTACCTTTAAGCGCAATATCACTAAAAATAAGTATAAAATATATGTCTAAAAATACATATATTTTTGGTGCATCAAAATTCCCTAAACTTAAATGTTACTTGTCATCAAGAAACTCTTTACTACATAAAAATATGACTTATAGTAAAGAGTTTAACTTATAGATTTTCATATTTTGGTTTACCAAATATCATAGCATAACTTAAAGAAAAATTTAAAATAATTCATGTTAATACTAAAGATATAAGAATATCTAGCAGTCAAGTATAAGTTTTCTGATTCTCTATTCTTTTCAAGGAAAATTGCAAATTGTCATATTAAAGCCACTCAGAATATCTATATGAAAAATAACTTCATGAAAACTTTACTAGTAAATATGCTAATGCTTAAATACAAGTTTACAGAATGTAGCTAAGCTTTCTCTTTAAGTTTATTCAAGTGAAGCCAAATTTTGATTAGACATTTCCTCACATATTTTACTTTTTTTTCTTTCTCCTTTTTTTTTTCTTTTGCTTTTTTGTTTTTCTTCTTTTTTTCTTTTTCATGTAAGAATTACTATATCTGGATGTCTTTAATAATTTTGAACTTCATTATCCTCTTCTTAAAGTAAAAAAACTTTTCACATTCATTCACTTTATAAATTCATCTTAGCTTTGAAGATTTTTTATAAAATTTCAATATTTTCTTTTTACATGAAACTCTAAGATTCTCAATACTTTAAAAATACAAATTCCTTTACTTAAAATGGAAAAAAATATATTCTTATTCTCTCATACCAAATACTATAATCTCTAGAATTACTCTTTATCATTGAAAATTTTTACTTAAGCTTACTATATATTTAGAAATACAAATATATTTATCTAAAGTTGGGCTCTACTACCATAGGTCATGTTAAATTAAATATTTTTAAAATATAGCTACTTGAGGACAAATAAAATTAAGTTTTTTTCTTTAAAAATAAATTTTTCTTCCCCCCAAACTTAATTTTTTTAGAATATTAAGCATGAAAAACTGAAAATACAAGGTGAAAGAAAACAATTAATACATAAAGAAAAGACTTACCTGTTGAAGGTTCTGCTTTTGAAACTTAACTCTGAAATATTGCAGATGCTAATATGAAAAACCACAAAATTTAAAACATTAAATAACACATAATATATATAAAAAATATTTACTGAGAAAGTGTTAACTAAAAATAAATACAACAAAGTAATAAAAACAAACGACAATACTAAAATAAATTTCAATTCAAAATCGGCTCTACAGACTATGGTTCACAACACAACATTCAATACAAATCAAAGTATCACAGTCAACAAACTAAACAATAACAACAACAAAGTGCAACAAATTATAAACTAAATAAAAGATCAGAACAATTGCTAAGAAGACATCTTCACTCATCCTCTTCTTTTTCTATATCAAAGTTCTGTTGTTGATAAGGGATAAAGATAGGGTGACTAGGAAATTATACTGAGTAGTCAACCCTCATGTATCTAACCATAGCATCATCATATGCAACATCATATTCAAACTTTTGTTTTGTTAAATTATCATTATCTGCATTTCTAGCCTCCAAATTTTCAATCCTGTTCTCTATCCTCAAGATATCTCTTTGTTATATCATCATCTGTTCCATAAGTTCTGGAGAGTAGGGGTACTAGAAGTAGAAGGAATATCCCTTCTCGTACTTCCTGTTCTCCATCTAACATGAGATTCATAGGTTTTAATATTTGCTGCTCCAATAGGTTTAAGAGGCTCAATCATTTTCACATCAATTCTAAAATCAACTCCTGATTGCTCACATAATGTGAAAATCAGGACAGGGTGTACTAATCCACCAGTCGTCTGACCTAGAGTAATAGAACGAATGTTCTTATAGATTATAGAGCTAACATCTAGACCGCCCATCTGTTGGATACAGAAGTTCAGGATAGCTCTATCATTAGTAATTTCGCTATGGTGATTTGTAGGTATCATTCTGACAGATATAAAGTAATGTCAGGCCTTGGATACCACATTTAACATAGAAGCAGGGAAGTTTACCTTAACGTTATTCTTCACATTCCAAGCTGCTCTTCCATCAGTAAGAAATGAAATAACTTCATCCAAAGCCTCGTTCGTAGTAGAGAATGCGTTCTAAATTTTTTTATAATATTTTATGGGATTACTATCAGATACTTCCACAACTAGCCCACTGACATCATGTAGAAATTTCATCTAAAAAAAATGTCTGCAACTTTTTTTGAATAGAATGCAACTGCTTGTTTCAACATGGGGTTGCCTTAACAACAACAACTCAACAATTGCAAACTAACTATATTTGAAATTTTCATCCTATTCATTTCGTCGTTATGAATGTATGATTGTTTTCATTTAAAAAAAAAGCCAGTAATAGAACTAAGGACTTAGTGATACAATGATATGCATTATGTAAAATTTCAAAATTTTTCCTTGTAACGCGTGCGGTAAATAATAAACTTTTGTCGTAATAATTATTTGGGCCCGGGTCACTGTTTCGGGTTCATATTTTGCCTTTTTTTATTAGTGGGGTCCAACCACCTGTCTTTATGCAATTAGTCTCCGGATATAATTTTGCCAAGGCAAGGGGCTTTGAATTAGTTTGTAATAGGGAAGAAGCAACAAGAGCAGTTATTAGGAGAATTCCGCATTTGGGAGTAGTTAGAAAATTTAAATTTAATTAATTATTTCGCTTCCTTTTATTTTATTTTAAGGGCCAACAAGAGATTCTCCATTATTTTATATAGGTGTCATGTAATTTTCCATTCATACACTTTAGTTTTATTTTATATAGAGACCTTATATTGTTCTGGATATGGGATGCATATATTAATTTTAGGCTCCAATGCTCATCAATGAAGAGCACCCACTTATCTTGCATTGATGAATTTGATTGTAATATTAACATTATTTATGAGTGATCATCTTTTATTTGATATTTTAATGACAAAAGCACCCTCAATTGGTTCTTATATGCATAGGGGATTACAATCCGAAGAAATTTTATATGGTATTTGAGACTGATAATGTGATTTCTTAAATCACTGATTGCTATGCTTCTTTTTTATTTATAAATACATTCCATGAGAGAGAAAATCTTACACGTTTTCCTTCTCTCCTTTTAGGTTTCAGTTTCTTCTCTCTAAAATTGCTTACACACTGATTAAGAAGATTGTAGCTACCCCTTGCAAGTTTTAGTGTATCTTTACCAATAGTGCGAAGTTATCCTTCATAGATGAGCTGGATTTGGAGGCAATTGAAAACCATATAATTTATATGGGCATATAATTTATATGGGAAGGTTCTGGTGTTCCCTTGAAAGAGGTATATTTGATAAAACAATTTAAAGGTGTTCAAAACCCATAGTTTTTTATAGTGATGCTCTGATCTTCTCTTAAAAGAGGTATTGACTTTTGATACCGTTCTAGTGTATTCCTTGATGTTTAGGAAGCGAGTTTTACTGGAATGTAGTTGCGGGATAATGCGAAAGGAGGATAGGGGCGGTCGACGATGTTTTGAAGGGGATAAGCAGCTTAATCTACTGTTTGACACCAGAGTTGAGCTATTCGACGATTGTCCCTGCTAAAAACAGTGAGGTGGCCGGTGAACTAGAGCGGTACGGGAAGCGAGGAGGTTAACTACCGGTTCTTGAGCACACCACTTGCAAAAGGGAAATGATACAACACTCCTTGGAACATAAACCAGATATTACAATTTCATAATACACAAATTCCAAGCTACGTCTCGAAGACAGAAAACACAACATATATATAGTCTCCCCCAATGATATGCTTGCCTTACTAGATCCAGCCTGTAGAACATAGGGGATTTTCGTTTGTAAACATTAATCAGTTAGGAAGTTGATCAGTGATATGCACTAACTTTGTTCAATTAGGAAACTATTGGTACTCAAACAATTCTCTGGGTTCTATTTTTTTTCCAGATGTTTGGGATATTATTTTGAAACTGTTAATATAATATGAAAATTTTTCTTACTTGGCTCTCTGTGATGTCCTTATCTTACAACCTTTTTTTTTTCTAGGCATGCGTGCTGGATTACCAAAATTTGTTCCTGTTAACTTGAAAGACATTGAAGCAGCTGGTTTCAAGGAGGATGATGAAGTATCACTGGAATCATTAAAAAAGAGAGGTGTCATCAACCCCTCTGGCAGAGAAAGGAGTCTACCTTTGAAGGTTTCTGATATTATTTCCTCTCCTATTGTGTTTTTTGTTTTGCTTATTTGAAAAATGGTTTCAGATAGCACACTTCATGTTCCATTACTTGCAATCAGCATACGACTAGATGATAGTTCTTTCAATTATTGAGAGGATATTTCAATTAATTCACTAATTATGGACCATTTACATGCGTACCACACAATTCTTATATATTTACGTTTCTAACACCTAAACTTCAATATTTACATGCATAGCACTCAAATCCTTAACATCACATAAAAAAAACCACTATTGCCTACTTCTAGAAGTTAAATACACACATTCATCACACCAAATTGTTATAAATGTAAATATGAAAGTTTTGATGTTAGACATGTATATAAAAGAATTGTGTGGTATGTATATAAATTTCCCTATTATTATTTGCTTCTTCATTAACTTAAAATAGTATATCATGCATTTGCTTCTTTGTTAATAAGATATTTCCAAATTCAACAGGTTTTTATTTTCTAAACTTTGAGTAATTTACCTCTAAAACTAGTGTGGCTATATTTTCCTAGGTTGAAAAGGACATTTTCTGTATTTATATTCCTAAACATGAGCAAGTTGGCTATCTACGCTGCAAATGTTTCTTTCTGTTATTATTTAGATACTGAAGGGTGGAAGTAATGGAAGTGTTCATTGTAAAGTTGTAAATACATGCAACTCCATGAAAACTCATTTTAAGAAACACCTATTGACCGGTTTCCAGTTGAAGTCAATCTCAACCTTTTCATGAGAAAACTTAAAATTTTCCACGGCAAATGCATCTAAAAACTTAGTTCAACATAAAAATCAAGCTGCAAATGTATCTTTCTGTTATTGTAGTGTAGATCAGATTGTTAGCGCCTGAAAAAATTGATCCATAGGAAAAGTTTGTGAAGATGGTGGCTGATGCTTTTGCATGGCAGATGTCATATACTAATGCTTTTGCATGGCAGATGTCAATTTTCTTATCTTATATGAAAACCTATTAAGATTCTTGGGAGCCACAAATGTGTAAACCACTTGATCCCGACTGAACGATCGACTTTGATACCAGTTGCCACCATTTTTTAGCCTAAAAGCTTGAGCTTATGAGTGAGGGTCAATCTCTTCCTATTTTCACACTAGCATATTTTTCAACTATATGATGCAGGATTAAACCCATAGCCTCACATGTATTAATGTACTGCTCATCAAAATAGTTGATGGTGGGACTAAATATCAATGTTCATGCATTTTCACGGGCTCACCATGTTCAAAATCTCTGTGAATCATCAAAACCTACTCTCTATCTGGTTTCATCATTTCTAGAGCTTTTTCTTCTTTATTTTTCATTCTTCATTTACTCTATTTTGGCTTCCTTGGCTAGGATTATAATGTTTCCAAGTGTAAATCATTCTAAATAACATTGTACTAACTGGTGGATTGTTCTCATTTTGTTTAGCAAGAAAGACTTGCATATTATTGTTATTTTGCATGAAGTATGTTTTTTGTTAAAATGGCCTTTCATCATGCTACCATGGAATCTATAATGCTCCTATAGTTAGCAACGGGAGCCCTTTATATAGAAGACAAAAGGATTCTTTGTCCATGTTTGTTCTATTTAATTAGATCAAAATAGAGATCACATGCAAGGCTTTCATAAAGCTTTTTTGAATGGCTGCTAATTGATCCAAGGAAGATTTACACACATACCACTTGATTCCTGTGTTTACATATATAACACAACTTCAAATATTACATAAATGCCACCTTACCTATGCATAAATTGTTGTATTTCACCTTTTAGAAGTTAAAATAGTAATATTTTTGATATGACATGAAAGATTTGGGTGATATGAATGTAAAAAACTAAAGTTTAGGTGTTAGATATGTAAATACAAAGGAATTGGTTGATATGTATGTAAATGCCCCTTTATAAAATATACCTCTTTTTTTTTTTTTTTCTAAATATTGAAATGCAAAAGGTTGCATCTCACATAGATTGAATTCAAATGCAATCATTTGAATTTTCCTTTCCGCTGCCTACATATCCTCTACGCTAGAGATCAAATAAAACATAATTCTTACCACTCATATATAAAAAAAGTGGGGATATACATACATACAACTAAATTCTCATTTATTTATATATCTAACACCTAAAATTTGATACAAATCTTTAAAGTGAAGGGTAATTTACATACATATCACACAATTCTTATGTATTTACATACCTAACACCCAAACTTCTATATTTATATTTGTAACACCTTGGCGTGATGAACCTATGCTTTAAAAGATACATTTCACATTTAAGAAGTAGATAATAGTGATGTTTTGATGTGATATTAAAGACTCGAGTACTATGCTTATAAACATTAAAATTTGGTTTTCAGATACAAAATTACATATGAATTGCGTGGCTAATATGTAAAATGCCCCCTAAAGCAAATTATACCTTTTCGTACATAAGTTTTGAAGCGATTATGCCACTAAAGTGTCATAAAGAACAAAATTTAAAAGTTAGATATAAAGAAAGATCTTTGCTGATAAAAATGTAAATNAATATTAAGTTCTATCTCATTAAAAATATTTAACAAACATAGATAGAAGTGATAAAATACATTATTATTTTTTACTTACAAAATTTTAAAAGGAGAAAATTATGAATGACAGAATGACACAATTAAGTTGTCCACAATATAAGTGGTTACATAATTTTACTCTTTTCTTCTATCTGGCAATACAAAATAATTATGCTTGTTTGTTCTTTTGTTGTTATAATAGGGATGGCTAGATGACAATGTCAATTATCTTATATTGGTTGGACAACAATAGCCTAGAGGTATTGACAACAATAATTGTATGATAATAGTTGAGCGACCACAGTCACTGATGTTGGTTGCCTCTACCTCTTTCCACAAATTTAGATTTAGTCCTTAGCTCTTGCATCTTCTTCATGTAGAGAATGTAGGTCCATTTATTATTTTTGAGAGTAAGACTTTGATAAATTTAGACAAAATCTCATAACTATTTATCGGATGGTCCTTGTTGATGCTTTTAATCATAGACTATTCTTTTAGCATTTAAATATCTAAATGAAAAAAAGGTATCTTAATGAGTTAAGAATTAAGTGATTTTAGGTTCTTTGAATTTCTTCCTTCGAGATACTTGATTTGATAATAAGCATGCTAATTTGGATATCATTATACTTTAAATATTTGATTTGGGCTTATTTGAATTTGGATTGAATCATTTTTGTTGTTATTGAGTTCATATTATTTTGGTGTCCAATTGACTATAAATAGTTGGGATAATCCTAAATTTGAATATGAAAGTTATCTCACTTAAAGTGCATCAAGATTTTTTCTTGATCATGTGAATTTTTTGGTGACATTTCAATTGCTTCATGTTTTTGGGCATCAGAGTTTGTGGTGTACGAAAATGCATGCTAAATCCTTAAAAAAAAATTATTGTTTAGAATTATAATTTAAAAAATATGAGAAGGCTCAACCATTCCATGGATGTCAGTGTGAACCTCCATTGGGACTATAATCATGTAAAGTCATGTCAATCATAAAGTATGATTTTTTTAAATTGGCACATCGATCAAATCAAATTTATTATAATATTCAAAAATTTTAAATTATTTAAAATTAGTTTAGTTAAAAAATAATAAAATTGAGTCCAAACTGTCATCATGATGGAATAGCCAAGCTAGGGATCAAAATATGCTAGGTGGCGGCTGCCGTAGATAATGGTGCACACGTGCTTAAGAGCGCCCGCGACAACAAGCGTAGCAGGTATGCATATGCATGTACGTGCAAGAGTGCCCACACCCAGCTGCACATCCGCGTAATGATGCGTCCAGGGATGTGTTTGTGCAGTGAGACATGTCTTTGAGCAGAGAGTTGCGCTTGACTATTTTTTTTGCACAAGAACCGCTCATGCGAACCCAGATACACACATGAGAGCGACGATGCGCGAATGACTGCTAAGTCTCCTAGAGTTTTTGACTATAAATACCCCATTGAGGATAGAAGAATTTACTTCTCTTTTTTTTGCAAGCTTGATCCCAAAATTATAGATGCGTAAAATTAATAAAGTTGATTCCGCTTTGCAGCAACGCTAAAAACTTGATTCGTTATTTATGAATAAGAAATTGAAGCAATTTATGTTGGGATTCTACGTAAGTATACATATCGTTATCAAGCAATACAAGACTTTTTGTTTTAGCCCCAAATATCGATCCAACGAGAAATGTGTAAATTTGTAATGAAAATTTAAATCAAGAAATTCACAACAATAAAGAAAATATACTACACTAATTTCAAATGTTTAAGGTGCTATCAGAACTAAATTACCAACTACTAGCGAAACTGTAAAACAAAGTTAGACAATAACTACCAAACTATATTTTTGTGATGAAGTTATCCAATATGAGAAAACTTCTTTCCCATTACAATAAGTTTTTTGTTAAATGAGAGAGAAATGATTTTACTATGACTTGTGCCAATAGGAGCAATTTTAATTCTTTATCTTCAGTCAAGTGTTAGAGAATCGTTGGCTAATATTAGGTTTAGTTTCTAAATTCGTGGTTAGGCTGGGAGGATACTGACTTTCACTCCAGAGCTTTCACTTCCCTTCACCTGAAGGCTAACTCTCGTTTCAGTTCTTAAACACTAAGACCAAATTGAGGGATTTTAGTTTGTCACTCTAGAATTTTCAATTCTCCGCCCAATAATATATATATTTCTCTATTTATTTTGATTCAATTTCATGAACGAAACACTTCTTCATGGAATCGAATGTGATTCTCACTTTGTTGTGAAACTCATACTACATTTCCCGGATAATATGTTTCACGACAGATGTTAACATTTTAATTGATCAAATCGAAAAGTAAATTAAGAATGAAGTGAAAAAATCATCACAATTTATTTTATATTTTAAAATTGACACATCCAAATTATCTCTTCATTTCACCATATCTCAGCGTAGGGAGAAAAACAAAGGAAACTGCTCAGACCCCATGGGAAAAATACGACAAAATACAAATTTCATGAGTAAAAGAAAGTTTATACAACAATAATAAACAAACACCACTTATCTTTAACTCTTTCTAAAAAAAATTCCTTCTACCTCCTCTTGGACTCTTTCTCTCTTTACAAGACTCTTAATTCTCTCTTCGAAGATGTAGGGAAGAAATCTCTCACTTCTCTCCCTCTCCAACAACTTAGGAGAAATCACACTTAGACTCACCACACTATACAATACACACAATGGAACAAAAAAAAAACTCAATGACACACTAACACTCTTTTTCTGATCAATTTTCGCTCTAAATAGAGCATAATGTCAGTTTTCTAAGAGAGGTATCAAATAACTCTTTAAAAAGCGTCCAAATTCATCGACTCTTCTAATTTTGCCCTGCATTGACTTTAGCGCCGCCAGCGCCCACGATGGCGCCGTCGGCGCCCGTGGACCGAAATTATTTTGGTGCTCTTTGTCAAATGGCGCTGTCGACACCCAGTCTGGTGCCGTTGGCGCTCCCGCTGTTTTGAACTCCTTCATTCTTGTTGGCGTCATCGGCGTCCATGCTGGCACCGTCGATGCTGAGTATTTCTCTCCAAAACGCCATTTTGACTTCAAATTTCTTCATTTTTGCTTCAAGTGCTAAAAATCATAAACCTGCAATAAAACATGAAAAATATCTTCATTTAAAGCGCAATATCATTAAAAATAAGTATAAAATATAGGTCTAAAAATGCATATATTTTTGGTGCATCAAAATTCCCCAAACTTAAATTTACTACATAAAAATATGACTTATAGTAAAGAGTTTAACTTATAGATTTTCATATTTTGGTTTACTAAATATCATAGCATAACTTAAGAAAAATTTAATATAACTCATGTTAATACTAAAGATATATGAATATCTAGCAGTCAAGTATAAGATTTCCGATTCTATATTCTTTTCAAGGAAAATTGCAAATTGTCATATTAAAGTCATTTAGAATATCCATATTAAAAATAACTTCATGAAAATTTTACTAGTAAATATGCTAATACTTAAATACAAATTTACAGAATGTAGCTAAGCTTTCTCCTTAAGTTGATTTAAGTGAAGCCAAATTTTGATTAGACATTTGCTCACATATTTTTTTTTCTTTTCTCTTTTTTTTTGCTTTTGCTTTTTGTTTTTCTTCTTTTTTTATGTAAGGATTATTATATCTGGATAACCCTTAATAATTTTGAACTTCATTATCCTCTTCTTAAAGTAAAATTTTTTTTTCACATTCCTTCACTTTATAAATTCATCTTAGCTTTGAAGATTTTTTATAAAGTTTCAATATTTTATTTTTACATGAAACTCTAAGATTCTCAATACTTTAAAAATACAAATTCCTTTACTTAAAATGGAAAAACATATTCGTATTCTCTCATACCAAATACTATAATCTCTAGAATTAACCTTTATCATTGAAAATTTTTACTTAAGCTTACTATATATTTAGAAACACAAATATAGTCATCTAAAGTTGGGTTCTACTACCACAGATCATGTTAAATTAAATATTTTTAAAATATAGCTAATTGAGGACAAATAAAATTAAGTTTTTTTCTTTAAAATAAAATTTTCTTCCCCTCTAACTTAAATTTTTTAGAATATTAAGCATGAAAAACTGAAAATACAAGGTGAAAGAAAACAATTAATACATAAAGAAAAGACTTACCTGTTGAAGGTTCTGATTTTGAAACTTAACTCTGAAATATTACAAATGCTAATATGAAAAGTTACAAGATTTAAAACATTAAATAACACATAATATATATGAAAAATATTTGCTGAGAAAGAGTTAACTAAAAATAAATACAACAAAGTAATAAAAACAAACAACAATACTAAAATAAATTTCAATTCAAAATCAGCTCTACAGACTATAGCTCACAACACAACATTCAATACAAATCAAAGTATCACACTCAACAAACTAAACAATAACAACAACAAAGTGCAACAAATTATAAACTAAATAAAAGATCAGAACTATTGCTAAGAAGACATCTTCACTCATCCTCTTCTTCTTCTTCTATATCAAAGTTCTGTTGTTGATAAGGGGTAAAGATAGGGTGACTAGGAAATTGTACTGAGTAGTCAACCCTCATGTATCTAACCATAACATCATCATATTCAACATCATATTCAAACTTTTGTTTTGTTAAATTATCATTATCTGCATTCCTGGCCTCCAAATTTTCAATCCTGTTCTGTATCCTCAAGATATCTGTGCTGTATCATAATCTGTTCCATAAGTTCTGGAGAGTAGGGGTACTAGAAGTAGAAGGAATATCCCTTGTCGTACTTCCTGTTCTCCATCTAACATGAGATTCATAGGTTTTAATATTTGCTGGCCCAATAGGTTTAAGAGGCTCTATCCTTTCCTCATCAATTCTAAAATCAACTCCTGATTGCTCACATAATATGAAAATCATGACAGGGTGTCCTAATCCACCAGTCGTCTGACCTAGAGTAATAGAACGAATGTTCTTATAGATTATAAAGCTAACATCTAAACTGCCCATCTGTTGGATACAGAAGCTCAGGATAGCTCCATCCTTAGTAACTTCGCTATGGTGGTTTGTAGGTATCATTCTGGCAGATATAAAGTAATATCAGGCCTTGGATACTATATTTAACATAGAAGCAGGGAAGTTTACCTTAACGTTATTCTTCAACTTCCAAGCTCCTCATCCATCAGTAAGAAATGAAATAACTTCATCCAAAGCCTCGTTCGTAGCAGAGAATGCGTTCTAAATTTTTTTATAATATTTTATGGGATTATTATCATATACTTTCACAACTAGCCCACTGACATCATATAGAAATTTCATCTAAAAAAATGTCTGCAACTTTTTTTGAATAGAATGCAGCTGCTTGTTTCAACATGGGGTTGCCTTAACAACAACTCAACAATTGCAAACTGACTATATTTGAAATTTTCATCCTATTCATTTCATCGTTATGAATGTATGATTGTTTTCATTTTTAAAAAAGACACTAATAGAACTAAGAGACTTAGTGATACAATGATATGCACTATTCGCAGACTCATTAAATTGTGTTAATAGATTATAATCTAAAGTTAATTTTTATTGAATGTCATTAACCATTTAATTTATGATTTTATATAGTTTAACTAGCCATTCAAAATCATGAATATTTATTTTTTCCGGCATTTCAATTCATTCTTGCTCAAACTGTTCTAAATCACATGTACTCAATCACGTATAAAATAGATTTTGAACCGTCTTATTACTATTAAAACAATGTACATTTGAAAGAAGTATTTTAGATATATGCAGCTGACATAATTTTTGACGAGACCAGGGCAATTTATATTTTATAACTCTTGTCATTTCTTGATTTTGATCAGTGAATATTATTAAAGGATATTTGCCATGTATTATATGAATGAGTACTCTAAATAACGATTTGAGAGAATCAATTTCTTATCTTATATGAAAGCTACTCCGAATAAAATATTTTGCTAGTGATGATTAACTCTAAGAAAAAGTGCACACACTAAATTATATTTATTAAACAATAACTTGTGTCAAAAGTTATGACACCCTCAAAACAATCATAATTATCCAATTTAACATTCTATCAATATATATGATTTCACTTATTATACAGGTAAATACAGGTTTTTTCTTCAGGATTAAGAAGGCAACTCTCAATATATTGTCATAAATCATCATAAAATTAAAAATTTATTGCAAGGCCATTAAAAAAGTCATTCTATTTTATATTAGGAAATATAATAAAAATTTTGAACACTCCCAATAGTATTTATGCATTATATTAGAAAATTACCGAAGCGTGAAAATGTAAAATATCATCGACATTCTGTTGTTAATCCATCAGCACACTCTATTCACGCTGTCTACCTTAAGAACATATTTGATCTTCTTGCTCTTCAGAATTTTGCAGTTTTTCATCCATCTACTATTTCTTTAACCCTAGATTATGTAAAATTTCAAAATTTTTCCTTGTAACACGTGCGGTAAATAATAAACTTTTGTCGTAATAATTATTTGGGCCCGGGTCACTGTTTCGGGTTCATATTTTGCCTTTTTTTATTAGTGGGGTCCAACCACGTGTCTTTATGCAATTAGTCTCCGGATATAATTCTGCCAAGGCAAGGGGCTTTGAATTAGCTTGTAATAGGGAAGAAGCAACAAGAGCAGTTATTAGGTGAATTCCGCATTTGGGAGTAGGTAGAAAATTTAAATTTAATTATGTATTTCGCTTCCTTTTATTTTATTTTAAGGGTCAACAAGAGATTCTTCATTATTTTATATAGGTGTCATGTAATTTTCCACTCATACACTTTAGTTTTATTTTATATGGAGACTTTATATTGTTCTGGATATGGGATGCATATATTAATTTTAGGCTCCAATGCTTATCAATGAAGTGACACCAATGCTTATATAGGTGTCACTTATCTTGCATTGATGAATTTGATTATAATTTTAACATTATTTATGAGTGATTATCTTTTATTTAATATTTTAATGACAAAAGCACCCTCAATTGGTTCTTATATGCATAGGGGATTACAATCCTAAGAAATTTTATATGGCATTTGAGACTGATAATGTGATTTCTTAAATCACTGATTGCTATGCTTCTTTTTTATTTATAAATACATTCCATGAGAGAGAAAATCTTACACGTTTTCCTTCTCTCCTTTTAGGTTTCAGTTTCTTCTCTTTAAAATTGCTTACACACTGATTAAGAAGATTGTAGCTCGCTCTTGCAAGTTTTTAGTGTATCTTTACCAATAGTGCGAAGTTATCCTTCATAGATGAGCTGGATTTGGAGGCAATTGAAAACCATATAATTTATATGGGAAGACTCTGGTGTTCCCTTGAAAGAGGTATATTTGATAAAACAATTTAAAGGTGTTCAAAACCCATAGTTTTTATAGTGATGCTCTAATCTTCTCTTAAAAGGGGTATTGACTTTTGATACCGTTCTAGTGTATTCCTTGATGTTTAGGAAGCGAGTTTTGCTGGAATGTAGTTGCGGGATGGTTCGAAAGGAGGATAGGGGCTGTCAACGATGTTTTGAAGGGGGATAAGCAGCTTAATCTACTGTTTGACACCAGAGTTGAGCTATTCGACGATTGTCCCTGCTAAAAACAGTGAGGTGGCCGGTGAACTAGAGCGGTACGGGAAGCGAGGAGGTTAACTACCGGTTCTTGAGCACACCACTTGCAAAAGGGAAATGATACAACACTCCTTGGAACATAAACCAGATATTACAATTTCATAATACACAAATTCCAAGCTACGTCTCGAAGACAGAAAACACAACATATATATAGTCTCCCCCAATGATAGGCTTGCCTTACTAGATCCAGCCTGTAGAACATAGGGGATTTTCGTTTGTAAACATTAATCAGTTAGGAAGTTGATCAGTGATATGCACTAACTTTGTTCAATTAGGAAACTATTGGTACTCAAACAATTCTCTGGGTTCTACTTTTTTNTAGTGATGCTCTGATCTTCTCTTAAAAGAGGTATTGACTTTTGATACCGTTCTAGTGTATTCCTTGATGTTTAGGAAGCGAGTTTTACTGGAATGTAGTTGCGGGATAATGCGAAAGGAGGATAGGGGCGGTCGACGATGTTTTGAAGGGGATAAGCAGCTTAATCTACTGTTTGACACCAGAGTTGAGCTATTCGACGATTGTCCCTGCTAAAAACAGTGAGGTGGCCGGTGAACTAGAGCGGTACGGGAAGCGAGGAGGTTAACTACCGGCACCACTTGCAAAAGGGAAATGATACAACACTCCTTGGAACATAAACCATATATTACAATTTTTATAATACAAAAATTCCAAGCTAAGTCTCGAGGACAGAAAACACAACATATATATAGTCTCCCCCAATGAAAATAACCCTGACTAGACTTTAAATACAACAACAACAACAACAACAACAAAGCTTCAATCTCACTATGTGGGGTCGGCTACATGAATCCTTTTTCTCCATTGCATCCTATTTAGTGTCATATTTTAATGTAGTCTTAACTAGACTTTAAATAATAAAAATAAAATAAAAAAAGGCCGGCGGCAGAAAACGTGAGCGGGAAAGTCTGCTTTAAGCTTATCGGGACGAAATCTTGTCCCGGTTCTTGATTACGTGGAACTTCCCACCGATTGATTGCGATTTGATTCCGCGATCAAGGGAAAATGCGGAATCCTGCATCCTATTTGGGCACGGACGGGATGGTGTTACATACTCACGTCCCCAACCGTCCTGTCAAGTTTGCTGAGAAAGGAACAATTTTTTTTGTTTTGCAGTTTTATCTGACAAACCTATTGTCCCGATATAATGTGCATGAGGCTGATATTTTCCCATATAAATCATAAATTGGCTTGATCCAGGAATCTAAAGTGGTGTTTGGCTGCATATCAGATTTACGTTTAATACGATTTATGTAATCCAATAAATCCAGATTACACAAACGGCGGGAGGAGCTCGCGTGAGGACAAGATAAATCCACCTTGCAATCGTATTTACTAAATCAGAATTTTACGTCAAACACGTGATGGAACGCAAGAAGAAAACAACTGAACGCAATGAAATTTGATTTAATGGAGTGTTTGATTTATTTTTCATTTTATAGGCGTTTGGCTGGATTTAAGTTAAATCCATGGCTAAATCCGATAATGAGCATGCTACCAAACACCAAAGACCCCCAAAATGTCTATCGTTTGATAGGCTTGCCTTACTAGATCCAGCCTGTAGAACATAGGGGATTTTCGTTTGTAAACATTAATCAGGAAGTTGATCAGTGATATGCACTAACTTTGTTCACTTAGGAAACTATTGGTACTCAAACAATTCTCTGGGTTCTATTTTTTCNGTGGATTGTTCTCATTTTGTTTAACAAGAAAGACTTGCATATTATTGTTATTTTGCATGAAGTATGTTTTTTTGTTAAAATGGCCTTTCATCATGCTACCATGGAATCTATAATACTCCTATAGTTAGCAATGGGAGCCCTTTATATAGAAGACGAAAGGATTCTTTGTCCATGATTGTTCTATTTAATTAGATCAAAACAGAGATCACATGCAAGGCTTTTATAAAGGTTTTTTGAATGGCTGCTAATTGATCCAAGGAAGATTTACATACATACCACTTGATTCCTGTGTTTACATATATAACACAACTTCAAATATTACATATATATGCCACCTTACCTATGCATAAATTGGTGTATTTCACCCTTTAGAAGTTAAAATAGTAATATTTTTTATATGACATGAAAGATTTGGGTGATATGAATGTAAAAAAGTAAAGTTTAGGTGTTAGATATGTAAATGCAAAGGAATTGGTTGATATGTATGTAAATACCCCTTTATAAAATATACCCTTTTTTCTTCTAAATATTGAAATACAAAAGGTTGCATCTCACATAGATTGAATTCAAATGCAATCATTTGAATTTTCCTTTCCGCTGCCTGCATATCCTCTACCCTAGAGATCAAACAAAACATAATTCTCACCACTCATATATAAAAAAAGTGGGGATATACATACATACAACTAAATTCTTATTTATTTATATATCGAACACCCAAAATTTGATACAAATCTTTAAAGTGAAGGGTAATTTACATACATATCACACAATTCTTATGTATTTACATACCTAACACCTAAACTTCTATATTTATATTTATAACACTTTGGCGTGATGAACCTATGCTTTAAAAGATACACTTCACGTTTAAGAAGTAGATAATAGTGATGTTTTGATGTGATATTAAAGACTCGAGTACTATGCTGCTATAAACATTAAAATTTGGTTTTCAGATACAAAATTACATATGAATTTAGTGGCTAATATGTAAATGCCCCCTAAAGCAAAATATACCTTTTCATACATACGTTTCGAAGCGATTATGCCACTAAAGTGTCATGGATAACAAAATTTAAAAGTTAGATATGTGAGTACATAAGAATAGTGTGCAAACATTATAAAGAAAGGCCTTTGCTGATAAAAATGTAAAANAATTCAACAGGTTTTTATTTTCTAAACTTTGAGTAATTTAGCTCTAAAACTAGTGTGGCTATATTTTCCTAGGTTGAGAAGGACATTTTCTGTATTTATATTCCTAAACATGAGTAAGTTGGCTATCTACGCTGCAAATGTATCTTTCTGTTATTATTTAGATAATGAAGGGTTGAAGTAATGGAAGTGTTCATTGTAAAGTTGTAAATACATGCAACTCCATGAAAACTAATTTTAACAAACACTTTAGACCTGTTTCCAGTTGAAGTCAATCTCAACCTTTTCATGAGAAAACTTAAAATTTTCCACGGCAAGTGCATCTAAAAACTTAGTTCAACATAAAAATCAAGCTGCAAATGTATCTTTCTGTTATTGTACTGTAGATCAGATTGTTAGCGCCTGAAAAATTTGATCCATAGGAAAAGTTTGTGAAGATGGTGGCTGATGCTTTTGCATGGCAGATGTCGATTTTCTTATCTTATATGAAAACCTATTAAGATTCTTGGGAGCCACAAATGTGTAAACCACTTGATCCCGACTGGACGATCGACTTTGATACCAGTTGCCACCATTTTTTAGCCCAAAAGCTTGAGCTAGTGAGGGTCAATCTCTTCCTATTTTCACACTAGCATATTTTTCAACTATATGATGCAGGATTAAACCCATAGCCTCACATGTATTAATGTACTGCTCATCAAAATAGTTGATGGTGGGACTAAATATCAATGTTCATGCATTTTCACGGGCTCACCGTGTTCAAAATCNAACCTATGCTTTAAAAGATACATTTCACATTTAAGAAGTAGATAATAGTGATGTTTTGATGTGATATTAAAGACTCGAGTACTATGCTTATAAACATTAAAATTTGGTTTTCAGATACAAAATTACATATGAATTGCGTGGCTAATATGTAAAATGCCCCCTAAAGCAAATTATACCTTTTCGTACATAAGTTTTGAAGCGATTATGCCACTAAAGTGTCATAAAGAACAAAATTTAAAAGTTAGATATAAAGAAAGGCCTTTGCTGATAAAAATGTAAATTTTGTGGGTTTTTCTGATAGATTCTTGCCGATGGCGATTTGTCTGTCAAGCTGAAGATAAAGGCTCGATCTTTCTCAACAGCAGCAAGAGAGAAGCTCATATCTGCTGGCTGCAGCCTCACAGTGTTACCTGGCCGGAAGAAGTGGCTGAAACCATCGGTAGTAAAGAACCTCGCTCGCGCCGAAGAGTATTTTGCTAAGAAAAAAGGTTCCGCCATTGCAGCAGAAGCAGCCACGATTTCTAACTGAGGATTAAGAATTTCTATCTTTTGTGAAAAATCTGAGGCTTTTTGTTATGTTCAATCTCACTTCTTTCTTAAAATGATGATTCAGTATCGAATTGCTGATGATTGATTATTTGTTGTTATGATTCATTATTTATCTATTTATTTTTATTTTAGTTGATGTGCCTGTGATTTAACTGCAGCTGAAAATGAAAATAGAGATGTTTCATCAGTAAGGAGCTGTTTGGTTTGGTTTGATGCTTTAGTGGTGTACTGTAAATTAAGTACATATATTTTTAAAAATCTTTTGTTTGATTTGTTGTAAATAAAATGGCTACAAATTTTATAGGGTATTATAATTTTCCTTTTTTTTTAATTACATAATGTGAAGCGAGTCCAGCTAAGCTAGCATGTACCATGATACTATTAAAGAGTTCTTTTGGGGTAGATTGTGTGTTTCAGGATAAGCTGCTTATCTTGAAACACGGCCGTTGAGCCGGCCGCAAGAACCAACCCACGACCCGCATTTAGTATAAAAACCCAAATGAAGTTTCAGATAAGCTGGCGAAACGAGCGATATATTATATCATGAAGTTTCAGGAAATTTACACATCACTAAATTCGTATGTATTTATACATCAAAACCCAAATTTAAAATTTTCACATATATATATATCGACTAATCCATAGACAAAATATTACTTTTACAAAGTTAAAATAGTAATACTTTCAGGTTACATAAGATACTTGATTGGTATAAATATAAAAAAATAAATTTTAGATCTGTTATGTAAAAACTTAATGGCATGTATGTAAATGCCCCAATTATTTATTGTTTTCCATAAAGAAAATTCAGTGTGGATTTGACAAAGCAGTTACTCTCCGTCAATGTTAGTATCACATTCAATCTTGGGGACATTGATAGCAAAAAATCTGAACAATCATCATCAATACAATAAACCAAATTATTTGGCTTAAAAATACTCATGCTTTACCTCTTAAAACTTAGCTAGGACTGTAGAATCACATAACAAAAATAACTTAATAGACAAAATATATAAATAAATAAACAAGGCTGAAATATAAACTTAAATTAATTTATATTTCAGATTAATTAATTTAAATTTAAAATCACCGAAAAAATTATACTGGACAAGCATTATTACACCATGAGGAAAAATCAATCCTAAACTACTAAAAATTCCAACATCATATGAAATCATTTTAAACAAACAATTAAGGAAAATAACCGAACTTATTTCATTTCAGTACAGACGAGTTCCAACTATTTCCAAGCAATCAACTCATTCATGAAACAAGATAGAATTTATGAAGTTTATCGTTTGATTAGATATAACTATAAATATCAACATTGTTCTCAAATTGGACAAATATTTCCAAAATTCCAGCAAAAAAAATGATTTTATAAAATAAAACCGCATATTTTGTGATGGTAAGAGAAGCATTAATACATATGGAAATTTACACACATACCACAAAATACTAAGGTATTCACATATCAAACATCTAAATTTTTATATTTACGTTTATAACACTGGCGTAATATATCTATGCATAAAAATGTATATTTCACTTTTAAGAAATAAATAGAAGTGATGTTTTTAATATGATATTAAGGATTTGAGCGATGTGCGATTTCATTAAAGTAATATGAATACATAAGAATTGTGTGGTATGTATATAAATGCCCCTATTACTTGAAAAACAGAAAACAAGATGGAAGAAGACAAGTAGATAAAAGGGGCCTCATTGATAAATAAAATTCATCCACATTCTTACGAACACATTCCTCCATTCCTCCAAAATACCAAAAAAAAAACACAAATAAGAAAAAAAAAGAAAAGAAAAAAACCATCACTCATGGTGGATTGAGAGGCCAAAACCAAACCTAAGCCGACGATTTCTGTGAAAAAGATTTTCTCCATAAGCAGGCGAAGTGGCTTATCTCCAAATTCGCAGGTTTCAGATCCTATTTCAGCATAATAAGAAAAATAAGAAATCAAATAAATAGAAGAAAAAGTAAATATATTCATAGGAAGATGGATTGTAGAACCTGTACATCT
This sequence comes from Phalaenopsis hybrid cultivar, assembly GCA_002079205.1. Classification (NCBI taxonomy): domain Eukaryota; kingdom Viridiplantae; phylum Streptophyta; class Magnoliopsida; order Asparagales; family Orchidaceae; genus Phalaenopsis; species Phalaenopsis hybrid cultivar. The sequence goes on along the minus strand of JXCR01050548.1, from coordinate 76,992 downwards.
TTCAGGGTTCCTTCAAGCCTTTGCTCAGCAAATCGTAATTGATGGAAGCGAGCTGGGAGAGATTCTGGAGATGAAATGCAGTCAGTCCACGAATATGCAAAAGAGAGGAGACAAAAAACACGTTAATTATGAACAAAATTTCACCTGAAACAAAATGAATGAATAGAAGAAAACACATGTAGAAAGTACATGTAAGTTTTGAAAATATTAAAAAAAATAGAAATTTACATTTTTTTTTAAGTTAAAATGGTGGTATTTTTATTAGATATGAAAGATTTTGGCGGAACAAACGTAAAAAGCAAATTTTAGGTGTTAGATATGTAAATACATATAAATGCCCACAAAAAAAAAAAACAAAAAAAAAAAGGTGAAAATTTTAACTTATGAAGGGTTGACCTCACCCATAAACATAAGTTGGGTTGAAGAATAGACTGTTGGTGTGTCGCCAAACTTTAGGACCCTTTGGTTTACTTCCTCACAAGTGGTATTAGAGCTTTGCTTTACTTCCTAACTAGTGTTAGAACTGATCATTTGCAAGAAAAAAGTAATTTATGTTAAGTCACTTTTGTTAAGGGACTTGGCCGCCTTCTATGATGAAGGAGCAGGATTAAGGAGCTGTTTGTTAGCGGATGCAAACTGGACTTATTATCTTATCAAATGGTATTTATGGACTAGCTAAATACTTGGGAGTTTTATATCCAGTTTCAGCTCTGTTTTTGTGATTAATCATGGATTTATCAAACTTGAGAGTTTAGGAGATTTAGCAGAAAGAACTGCATAAAGGGAAAGTGAGGGAAAAGAATGCCTAGGGTTTACTTAGCCTACAAGCGTCCATTGTGACGTCTCACTTCTTGCTTCACCTACAAATTTGGAGCTCGTAATATTCTCTTAGTTCTGAATTTGAAAAGGATTGCACGTGCTGAGGAAAGTTTTATAAATTTCTTTCAAATGCGGCTGCGCTTCCAAGTTCTTATTCTTTTTTCTCAACTCTGAGCTTATCATAAATTTGGTATTGAATCTTTCAACTTTCCGTCTATCTTCTATTCATCATTACCTCACCATCTTTCTTCTCTTTTTTTTTTTTCTACTTGGATTCGGTGGCACCACAACAGTTTCAGCATTTTTTTTTGAAGTTCTATGTTGCTGTACTTGAGATTTCACCAGGAGGAAGAAATATCTACGTTCACAGTAGGGTGTTTGTGGAGGAAGAAAATGATGGGATTTGTGGGTTGAGGAGAAATCTGAATTTTATAAGCTGTAAGATGTTTGTGAGGAAGATATAACAAGGCAGCACATTTTTTGAAAGAAAAGATAAAAAAATTTATAATTTACTAAAGAATTATTATAAATATATTATTGAATTGAGGTTCTTTTCATTTTTTTTAATTTAATTTTATTTATATTGATTTAATTGAATACTAAAGAATGGTAAATTAATATAAATATATTATTGAAATGAGGTTATTTTCAATTTTTTTAAATTTAATTATTTATATTGATTTAATTGAGTACTAATAAATGGTAAATTAATATATTACTTGCTCGAATCAAAATTTAATTATGATAAGCTTGATAATTAACTAATTAACGATTAATTACTTTGTTGAAGTTCAAATTAGTGATTAAAACTAATTATGAATGTTAATGAATTGATTAATGATTGATTATTTAGATGAAACTAATTCCAAAAAACAATTGTCCCACAAAAATTGTGTACAACTGCCACCACCCACCAAAGAGGGTTTCTCCAATGGCATTTAGTCTTCGATAGGAAACAATAAGATACTCGCCATTGTCACTTAAGCTCCCACACCAACCTTTTTGAAGTTTTTACTCCTGTTCTAGAGAAATTCAGTGATGATCTCAAATGTAATAGATGAAGAAAGGATGAGGAGTTAAGAGAGCGAGAAAGAGAATGCAGAACTCTTAGTTCTTTTTTAAACATTGCAATCAAGCTATCAAAGTTCTTTACAGCTTCATAATGAGTTTGCTCGCAAGCCAGTAAGACAAATTGGGACTAAACGCAACTCACAAGTCAGTGTGTAGGGCTCACAAGCCAGGCAAGAAGTTTCACATAAACACATAAAAGGAGAAACATGCACACAAAGAAAACGAAAAATTTTTTACATGAAAAATTTGAATAAAGAAAAGCCTTGGGTCTAGCAAATTGAAACAGATCTACTAGTCTACTTTAAAATTTCAAAGGTTCACCCATTTCATTTCACTGGAGAACGCAAGAGAATACAATGGAAAAAATCTCGACTAGTAGAGGTGGTATTAGAGGGCATTGAAAGCCGATGATGTAGGCAAGAAATGGAGGGTGTTGTCATGTTGAAGCCGGGCAATGATGCGAATCATGTGCTACGATTCGGAATAGAATTCACAGAGAAATTAGGCCAAATATATTTTATTTCAAAAACACCAAATCAAAGCAATACAACACGAATATATAGAGATAAGCACCTACAATTCAAGTTGTAGGAATCTTTCCCAAACCCTAATATAAAGACTCAAGACCCAATCACAAGCATAACCCTAACCCTAAACATATTAGCCCTATTTATACAAAACAATAATAAATGACAAAAGATTAAATCGCCTATAGGCACACAAAAGACTAAATTGCCCTTAGGTTAGGCACCAACGTGACAATAAGCCCCCTCCCAAAAGGCACATTATTCTCAAGAAGGAAAAAAGTGAATTTGCTCCACAATAGTTGTCTCTGTTTCTTCGTCCTCAACCTCCTCATCACATACTGCGAGAAACTGTAATGTTTGATCGTTGCAACAGTGTCCTAGAAAAAACTTCTCATCACACCGAAAACATAATCCCTTGACTTGCTTCTCCTGTATCCATATCTGTGACGAGTGTCATTCCCAATTGCAACCCATGGTTTTTGTCCCATGAAGCTTCCCGCTGAACTTCAACTATTTGAAATTTTGGTATCGTCATGATTGTGGTAGTTTGGTATAGTGCTCCACCTGTGTTGCTCTTATTAGCCAGTTCTATTGCATTATAACCTTCAACCAATTGCGTTAATTCTATAGTTTCTCCTAAATCTAAAGGTCTCAACGACTGAAGTGTTGCACGTATGTTGGGTTTTAGACCCTTTGTGAAGTTCCCCTCAAATATTGCTTAAAAAATTCCCCTAAGCCGTCCCGACAAGAGCTCGAATCTATCACTATACCCCATAACAATCCCTTATTGAGTGAATGCGCAAAATTGCTCGTGCAGATCTTCTTCCCAAATAACTCAGAAACGTTCCAACAAGCAATCATTAAATGCTTCTCACGAGCGAATCGAGAATCTAGCCTCCCTCCATTGAAACCATACTAGCTTATTCTATTCAAGACATAACTCCCAATCCTAAACATGTATATTTTAATTGAGGCAATAAGCCTTTTATTCAGAATTATACTGAAATATTCTTTATTCTTATAAGAAAACAAATCAGATCAATCCCTCAACTGATTGAGAAAGATAGCTAGAAAATCCCGTCTGTAGGCTAACAAAAATGATTCACTAGGGCCACTATAAGGCTAGACATAGAAGCAAAATTCAATGAAGACAAGTGTTGGCGAAGTCTATGATCAACAAGCGAGAAATATAATCTCAAAACTCATGGTGCGAATAGCACAACGGAGTTAAACATTGAAATATCAAGTTCGGATCATGCAAAATAAAACTTGAGGTGAAAACTGTATTTTACCATCACCAGGAAACAATGAAGATTTGGCGCAATCTTGGTATTTTTCTGTTCATCCTCCCAAGAGCAATCCAACGCCATTGACAACTCACAAATCAAACATAATAATTTGAACAACGGAATAAGAATCAAATTTAAGGTGGAGAAACTTCGCCATTTTTATAATTNAGCTCGTAATATTCTCTTAGTTCTGAATTTGAAAAGGATTGCACGTGCTGAGGAAAGTTTTATAAATTTCTTTCAAATGCGGCTGCGCTTCCAAGTTCTTATTCTTTTTTCTCAACTCTGAGCTTATCATAAATTTGGTATTGAATCTTTCAACTTTCCGTCTATCTTCTATTCATCATTACCTCACCATCTTTCTTCTCATTTTTTTTTTCTACTTGGATTCGGTGGCACCACATCTGTGTCAGCATTTTTTTTGAAGTTCTATGTTGCTGTACTTGAGATTTCACCAGGAGGAAGAAATCTCTACGTTCACAGTAAGGTGTTTGTGGAGGAAGAAAATGATGGGATTTGTGGGTTGAGGAGAAATCTGAATTTTATAAGCTGTAAGATGTTTGTGAGGAAGATATAACAAGGCAGCACATTTTTTGAAAGAAAAGATAAAAAAATTTATAATTTACTAAAGAATTATTATAAATATATTATTGAATTGAGGTTCTTTTCATTTTTTTTAATTTAATTTTATTTATATTGATTTAATTGAATACTAAAGAATGGTAANTTTAATTGAGGCAATAAGCCTTTTATTCAGAATTATACTGAAATATTCTTTATTCTTATAAGAAAACAAATCAGATCAATCCCTCAACTGATTGAGAAAGATAGCTAGAAAATCCCGTCTGTAGGCTAACAAAAATGATTCACTAGGGCCACTATAAGGCTAGACATAGAAGCAAAATTCAATGAAGACAAGTGTTGGCAAAGTCTATGATCAACAAGCGAGAAATATAATCTCAAAACTCATGGTGCGAATAGCACAATGGAGTTAAACATTGAAATATCAAGTTCGGATCATACAAAATAAAACTTGAGGTGAAAACTGTATTTTACCATCACCAGGAAACAATGAAGATTTGGCGCAATCTTGGTATTTTTCTGTTCATCCTCCCAAAAGAGCAATCCATCGCCATTGACAACTCACAAATCAAACATAACAGTTTGAACAACGGAATAAGAATCAAATTTAAGGTGGAGAAACTTCGCCATTTTTATAATTAAAATATTTATTTCACGAGAGAAATTCAAAACTATTAACAGCACATGAATCTCACTTGTAGAGGTCACAATGATATAAAATTTAGTACGAAATTTCATATAGGAGTTCAGGTCCCTTGAAAATTTCTAAAATTAACTTAGCCCATGTTAAAAATTTACAAGCAAATGTTGTCAATTTGAAGAATATCGCTAGTATTGTAAAAACGAAATACTGTTGCAGCCTTCTATTAAATCAAACCCATGCATATTCACAACATGAGCTCCATTCCTACGAGTCGTATGCTAATCAAAATAATTTTGATTGGAATCCCCATAAAAACTAATTAGTTTTAGAGCAGCGGAGTTGAAGATGCTTGATGTTATGATTTTATTCAATAATCTATCCCTCTTTAACATCATAGATCAGATGTTGTCCATAAGTAAGGCTGTCAAAACGGTTCGTTGTTCGTGAACAGCTCGTGCTCGGCTCGTTAACCAGCTCGTGTTCGGCTCATTCGTTAAGCTTAACGAGCCGAACACGAATAAATTTTTAAGCTTGAAATATAAACGAGCTCAAAATGAACAAATATTTGTTCGCTCGTGTTCAGTTCGAATTGACTCGAAAAGAAATAAATCAATTAATTAAAAAATAAAAATAAAAATATACTCAAAATTTCACGGTGTTCAGCACCAATAACAACGCGAAATAACACCTGAGTAACACCCGCTGTGTTATCAGTGTTATTCCTTAGTTTGCAGTATTATTGATGTTATTCTGCAGTGTAAAACCACAGAATAACAAGGATAACACTAATAATACCACGAAATAAGGCCGAGTAGCACCCGCTATGCTATCGGTATTATTCCGCCATCCGCAGTGTTATTGGTCTCATCGATGTTATTCCGCGGAATATTGAGTATAAAATATTATGTATATTATATAAAGCAAAAAAAATTATATTTAAGTTCGTACACTATTTTTATAGGTTTTTCTAGTTAGAAAATTTCTAATAATTGTTCATAACAGTGAAAAGATGCATATTAAATAATACATTCATACAACTTTATAAACCTTTGTTTATACGCGTTTTAGCCTTTGAGATGCTTCTCCCTTCCGAGGGCTGTATCCAATGGCGGAAAATTGCTCCGGCTGTAACTCGTCCAAGGTGGTGACCGTTTCCAAGGTCTTGGGTGGTGTTTGGGCTGCAGCTAGACCCTGTGAAGATATTTATCCTTCTATAATACCACTTCCCTGCTGCCACCCATCCTCCAACCGCATCACCTGCTGCCACCCGTCGTCGCATTCTTCCTGCTGCCGCCCGTCCTCGCATTCTTCCTGCTGCCACTCGGCATCTCCAGCACCAATATTGTAACCGCCAGCTCCAGCAACCATCCAGTTGTCGCCAACCCCACAAGCTCTTCCCAAGTTGCCGCAAAATCCCACTGCTCCCTTCCAGCCTACTACAACTACTGCAACCACTGCCCAGTCCACCGCAAACACCTTCTATTATCCAATCGCCCGCCATCATCTTCCAGCGGTTGCCCAATCCGCTGCAATGCTTGTGATATTTTCCTTTCTTATTTTACAGAGTACTCATTGTTATTTACCGTTTCTTTGTTTGTGTTATTTCATGTTGAAGAGTCTTCATTATAACTTTTGAATTCCGCAGTACATATTAGCGTTTAATCGTGGTTTGGGCTAACCCTGATATCATCGATTATTTTCAAAAAGTTCTTGGTAGTTATCAACAGTGGAAGAAAAATAGAAATTTTCAAGATTAAGAATCAAAATCAAAAGAACTTGCCCCCCTGGCCTCTTCGTCGATTAGGCAGGTTCAAAATAATTCCCATGAATTTAGTATAGGTGT
>JXCR01050548.1:50644-62024 GCA_002079205.1 Phalaenopsis hybrid cultivar | reverse complement strand
ACTACTCTAGCTACAAGAGTTTACTAGTAAGCATTAAAGTTTTTCCTCCATCAACGGTCTTGTCAAGTCAAAATAATGATTTTTATAGAATAACTAAATTAAAAAATCAAAATACAAAGACCAGATATCATCATTACCAGTTCATCTTGATGATTGCTTATGCAACTACTGGCACCACTTATGCTGCCATTGTCAGAAGAATCCTCAAAGTGGTTGGCCTCATAAACATGTTCGTCTGATGGATTCCATGATAAGCGGCTTGTGAAATAACTAGTGTCAGTTGCACTATCTGAAGAGGGAACAAATGCAGCCTGCAAAGGTAAAGCGTAGGATAATTTCTATGTAGATGACCTTAAACAAGAAAACATGATCTATGCCTTTCAAAATCATGGGGTCACCTTCTGTCTCGCAAGTGTATCCCAGTTAATGTTTTTAAAAAAGGCATGTTGCTTGACCTGAAAATAATCATGCGTGCAATTGAAAAATCAATCAGCTCGAGGCTATCAAAGAACCTGATGAGAATTATCCCGCTCAAACTTACTTCTGAAGCGCCTTTTGCTCCAAGTCGTTGATGAGGATCCTCAGTTAATAAACTGTTACAAAGATGGCAGCATGGACAAGGTGATCAGTTAGTGTTTTTTTTTTTCTTTTCAATTACTTCGAAAGACATGAAAAAGTTTATAGTTTTAAGAGAGAAACCGTATCAAATCATTCACAAAAAAGACACTAAATAGCTAGAAAACCAATGCTGTTTAAGCTTTACTATGTCGTGCTTTTATGTGCATTCTTGTGGCTTCCAAGACCATGTTCATGCATGCTTCACTTCACGCAGCCTTGCCCGTGCCTGCTTTCACTGCTATCCTTGCAACTGAGTTGGCACCCTGAATGGCACCGTTGTTGCCTCATTATTGCTCACAGATGTTTAACTTTTGTTCAAAAGCAACCACATGTAGACATGGTGCTTCCTCTCGTCCCATGCAGTGGCTCCTCGGATTGTTCGCCTGTTGAGGCTGTACCTACACCTCCATGGGTTCCGGTGCTAAATAGCATCTGCTGCTCACGCTACTATGGCTTCTATTGCTGGTGTTATTAGTGCCCATAGCTTCTTTGCTAATTTTAGTGGGGGACTAAGAGCTTTTAGATCTCAACGAAAGCCATATATTTAGTTCATATTTTCAATTCATCAAGGTTGAAACTTTTCTTCCACAAGCAAACCTCTTTGTTCCAAGGTAAAACAGCTTTATTTTCACTGAATATGAGATTTTTGAGCTGGATATCTATTCTCTCTTTATATAGTGGATAAGTTCTTGACAGAGTGACCTAGGCTTGAGATTATATGTACACTCGTTACAGACTATCACTTGCCCGGAGAGTATGCTATTGGTCTTCTTTATTCTTGTCATTTCATTATTAAGCTATTAGTAGAAGCAGGGTACTCTAGATTACTTTCACAAAGAACCTACCATGTGTGTGGTAATCTAATGCATATGTTAAAGTGGTTTCCTCAATTTGATTCATCCAAAGAACCCCATATTACCCCGGTGTGGGTTTATTTTCCTTGGCTTTGCGTACACAACTTCAATCTATCTACATATTTCATGGGTTCTCTCTTTGGTGAAGTTGTGCAAGTAGATACTACCGCTGCTTAAATTTCTAGATCTAATGTGGCTAGAGTAATTGAATGGTAACTTTGCCTTTGGTCATAAAAGTTTGGAATGGGTCCGCCTCTTGAGGTTATTGATAGAAAAGTTATACTTCAAAGCATTCTGACATATACGGCAATTCCTTCGATTTTATGTACATATACTCATTTCCTTACTTGGATATGATATTATTCTTTACAAAAAAAGTCATAGTACTCCATGTAACCAACTTAAAGCATGTAATAAAGGAGGGAAAATAGAAAAAGCAATCCATGCATCGAATTAAACAAGAAAACAAAGGCCAGGCACAAAATTGCAGTGTGAAAAGTAGAATGCCTTCAAGTATGAGCAATTAAAGTGACGATTGTCTGAAAAATGTACATAAGATATATTGAATGCAAATTCAAAAGAAGTTAAAAAGAAAAGAATCGAAAGCAAAACTGTTCATGGTGTAAAGACATATTATATACATTTAAACCTAGTCTAATATATTAAAAACTACTCTAAAACATTCTAGCATCAATAATTTTCAATCAAGCATCCCAATAAGTTGAATAGCTTGTCATGTTTCAAAAAACATCAACAACAAGCCGTTATCCCACTAAGTGGGGCCAGCGACATGAATCCTTCCTATTGAGTGTTATAATTTCATTTAAGTCTAATAGATTAAGATCATTTTTTACACAATATGCCCAAGTTTTTTTAGGACTCCTTTGTCTTTCTTAACATAAGCTGAATTTAAAACAACTACTCTCCTAACCGAATCATCAGTTGGTCGACGTTTAATATGACCACACCACTAAGACGACTCTTTAATCTTGTCTGCCACTGAAGCTACACCAACCCTATCAGGAATATATTCATTTCACATTTTGTCTCTAAGTGTCAAGCCACTCACCCACCTAAGCATTCTCATCTCAACAACGCTTAACAATGTTTTATACTTCTTTTTTAAAAACCAACATTCTGCACCACAAAGCATTGCAGGTCTCACCACCAACTTATAAAATTTTCATTTTAGTATAAGCGATACTTTTCTATCATAATAGGATCGATGCATTCCTCCACTTCAACCAACCAACTCGAATTCTACTATTAACATCCCCCATCTATATCACCATCATTTTGAACAATAGACCCGGGATACTTAAAACGTTCACATCTTTTAATAATTTGATCATCCATAGTTACTACTTTGTCACTAGAGATACTATTACTAAAAATATATTCCATATATTTAGTTTTAGTTTAACTCAAAAAATACCCTTTAAACTCCAATGTAGACCTCCATAATTTAAGGTTTTCCTGAACTCTTTCTCTAGTATTATCCACAAGAAAGATGTCATCAGCGCAAAAGCATACACCATGGTACATCCTCCTGTAATGTCCAGTAAGAGCATCCATAACTAAAGCAAAAATATATAAAGTTAAAACCGATCCCTGATGTAATCCAAATAGGAAAATACTTGGTCAATCCTCCATCTATTCGAACACAGTAACAACTCTCATATACATATCTCCAATGACTTGAATATAGGTCATACCAATACCTTTCTTCTCTTGAACTCTCCAAAAGACTTTTTTTGTAACCTTATCATAAGCTTTTTCTAAATCGATAAAAATCAAATGTAGATCCCCCCTTATTCTCTCTATACTTCTCCATAAAAAAATCCCAATAAATTTGTAACCTCCACAGTAAAGCTACACGACATAAATCCAAATTCATTATGAGAAATTTTTTATCGTATTTTAACCTAGTTAGATTACCCTCTCCTATAATTTTAAAGCATGACACATTAACTTAATTCATTTATAATTTGCACACTCTTGTGCATCCCCTTTATTTTAGAAATGGGGACAAAAATACCCTTCATCCACTCCTCAAACATCTTTTTAGGTTTTAAAATAACAATAATAAGTTTAGTAAACCAAAAAACTCTCAAACCTCCTAAATATTCTCATACTTTAATTGGAACATCATCAGATCCTACTGACTTTCCACCCTTGATTTTCTTAAAAGCCTCAACTTTGTTTTACTAATGCGACAGTAAAAATAAATATATTATTATTATTATTAACGATATTAAAATCACTGAGATCGATCGTAATTTCAATAACTTAATTGAAAAATTTATCAAAATAGCTCACCCGCCTATTTTAAATATCTTCCTCTAAGAAAAACATGTTTTGGTTTTCATCTTTAATACACTACTTCAGTTAAATATTTACTTTTCACTTCACTTTGTTTAGTTAGTTTATACATATATATTTCACCATATTTATTATCTAATTTATTATAAAGATCACTAAAACTGAATTTTTAGCGTTACAAATTGTTCTTTTAAACTCCCTCTAGGCCACCTTATATTTTTATCGGTTCTCTAAGAATTTATATTTAAACTTATTTTTATAACACTTCTTATATTTTATCTTTTCTTGCACATTATTATTCTATCACTAACTATTTTTATTTATAGAAATTTTCATTTTAATTCTCCAAGTACATCTTTTGTCTCTTGTTTAATAATGTTTGTTACATTTTTTCACATACAATTTACCTCTTCATGAACATCCCAAATCTTGAAATCTTAAAATTTACTCATAAAAATAATTTTATTTGTCTTTTAAGCGATCCCATCTAATTCTGTGACAATGAATCCTAAAATTCTTTATCTTACAACTCTTTATACTAAAATCCAGAACAAATAATCGATGTTCAGTACTTAAATTTTCACTTGAAATGACCTTATAATCTTTAGATTCTCGACGATCTCTTCTCATAAGAAAATAAGTAATTTGTGTTTTATTTGATCTATTCTTATAAATAATAATACACTCATCTCTTTTCTTAAATAAAGTATTAATAATAACAAAATCATATGCTAAAATAAAATATAATATGGTTATAACTTCTTCATTAATCACTCCTCGTAAACGCAATGAATATTTCTAAAATCTTCTATCACTCTGCACCAACATGCTCATTTAAATCTCCTCCAACAAATATTATTTCTTCAAAAGATATCATTTGTATTAATTTCTCTAAGACATTTCAGAATTTTTCTTTAGAATCTATATTTAAACCTACTTGAGCATAAACACTTATAATAATAAAATTTTGAGTATCAATAACAATATTAAGGAATATAATTCTATCTACAATTCTAATAATTTTACAATATTATCTTTCAAACTCTTATCTATAATTACAACTAAATTTTTAGTGCGACTTCTACCGGAATACTAAAGTTTAAAACTTAAGCTATCAATCTCCTTAGCTTTTCTCCAACTCAATTAATTCCTTGAATATATAATATATTTATCTTCATATGAATCATAAAAATCAAATAATTTTATTAATTTACCTGTAAGAGTACATATATTCTAGGGTCTAATCCTAATATTAGTTTCATGGACTAATTTGTTTACCCGCATCCATCTGTACTATAAGAACTCTTATTTGACATTACACTCGGGCCTCAGTGTAGCGGCCCTTGCACACTTTCATTGTATTCGGGTCATACAGCGTGTCGCTTTCAGTTAGGACTGTAAAAAATGCTTGTTGTTCTCAAACAATTCGTGTTCGATTCGTCAATGAGTTCGTTTTCGATTCGTTTGATAAGTAAACGAGACGAACGTGAACAATTTTTTTTTGTCCGGTTAGTTAAACGAATCAAACACGAACAGTGATGCATTTGTTCGTGTTCGAATCATTATTGTTCGAAATATAAAATAATAATATATAAAAAATTAATAATATTTTATAAAATTAAATTTTATAAATTATAATATATAATAAAATAATAATAATAATATAGTAATATATTATATGAGTAATATACCAATATAGATATTATATATTTATATAATATAAGTTATATAATTAATAAAATATATTATTTATATATATTAATACTAGGGATGTCAAACTAACTCGTCGTTCGCGAACAACTCGTGTTCGGCTCGTTCGTTAAGAAACGAACACGAACTGTGACTTCACGAACAATTTCAAACAAACTAAATTTCAAACAAACCGAACACGAACACAAGCTCTGTTCGTTCGTGTTCGGTTCGTTTATACCCCTACTTCCAGTGAATGCCCTAGTGTTTACACAAAGAGTTAAGATTCATGTCATCACTTTTCGACAAATTTTATGTCGTCTACTACCTAACGCAACTCTTTACTTTTCACATTCAGGGCTTGAGACCCGACGATGACAGTGTTTATATCGTAGTTAATTTCTTAAAGATTCATGGACGTAATTTTCCTGATTTAGATGGAACAAGATCATATTACCTTATATTAACTCTATATATCTTCAATTAACATCTACAATAATCTAAATTATTTTAGTTACGAAGAAGCATGAAGAGAATCCTTTCATGGAAATTAGGTGAAAGTGGTAAAAAAAGTAATGGAATATGATGCATGTAGACTACCTCCTAATATGCTTTCTCATTAGGGCTAACAATTTTGCTCTAAGCTTGGTTGGATTTTCATTCAAAATGAAAATGATTCATTAATTTTGAGTGGAGTTGCATATCAGTTTCTTAACTCGTTTTCAAGTTAATTTAAAAATGATGTGGCCCTCTCGAAATGTTGTTTGAGCTAGTTAAAAATATATATATTACAATAAATTATGCAAAATTGTTGTCCTAGTGGTTGCTTATTGACAAGTTTGCCATTCAACACTAGATATTTTTGGTTTAAAATGGATCTCCAGCGTACAACAACAACAACAACACCACCAAGTCTTTATCCCATAAGGTGGGATGTCTCCTCAATGCATATCTTCTTTTGTCAATGCGAGCTCAACTTCAAATATTAGATCAAGAGCATAACTAATCCAAATCACAAATGTTTTTTAAAAAGAAAATAACAACATGAATAACTAGTTCTTAGTTGGTTTTCAATGGATGGGGCTAAAAAAAAGAAGAGCAACACTCCGAGATGTTGGCTTATCTCCCATTATTCTCCAAATCATAAAAGTTTTTAGAGAGAATATGAAGCGGGGCTCAGGAGAGGACTGACCAATCCTCAAGGAAGCGAGGCCACCGCTCCCTCCTTTCCTTTTTCTTTCCTTCATTTCCTTTCATTCCTTTCTTTCCTTCCTAGCACTTTTTGAAATCATTTCATGAAATTTGAAATCTGATTATATTTTAATCTGCCCTCTTATGTTAAAACCTTTCTTATGTTAAGTTCTTTTCAAATATAAATTTTGATTATTTTACTTACCCTTCCCTAAATTTGAAGTTTCCACTCTTTATTTCCTTACATAAATCTGAAATCCTGATTTGATTCTTCTTTCTTATTTTAAGTATTGTCTAAAATAAATCTTAGCCTCATTATAAATAGAGAATAATGTACTTAAGAGTTGGGAGTCTTTTGTTGTGTTTTATTTTTAGATTTCCTAAGTGGAGTCTTATTCCCCCTCAAGGGTTGTATCCGATAGTTAGAGTGGTGCTCCGGTTGTATCTCTCTCCCCGACAATGATTTTATCTTCCTTGTTCCTGTTTCCAGCAGTCTACCTTGCTGTCCAGCACCTTCCCGTCGCCCCAAACTGCCCGCCCCAAACTGCCAGCACCTTTGCTATATCGCTGCCAACCCACCCATCCTTGTTGCCGCCGCCACAGAACAACTAAACTTTGCAGTTCTTGCTGTTTCTGCCCCAAGTTCTTGTTGTATCTGCACAAGACAGCCAGCCCGTTAATTGTTCATGCAGTTTCTCACCTCGCCTGCACTGCCGCCACCCCCGCTAGTCATCATGATCCACCTAGTAACCTCCACCGTCTTGGGATGCACTCTCGAGGTGTTTGTTGTGTCGTTTTATGAGTTGGTGATGTTATTTTCAGTTTGTGTGTGTTGTAACCTTATTTCCCTATTAATAAAAATTGTTCTTGTGATTTCAGTCTTCTCCTTCGGTATCAAAATAAAAACTCTAATTAACTAGTACTAGCAAGCATTCAGCAATTTGGGCTAACAAAAGAAGAATAACATTCTGAGATGTTAGATTATGTCCATTTAATCTCCCATCTTTCAGTTTTATTCTCATTCCCTACCTTTTAAATATAGAGGATTTGGTCTTTTGCTAGAGTCTCTGGAGAGTGAAAAGTTGGCTGCAAAACTCAAGTTCCATGTTGCGTTCTCTTCTCCGTCAAGAATATGGATAGGTGTTCTCAATTGTTTTAATGGAAAAATTTCNTAATTTTAAAGCATGACACATTAACTTAATTCATTTATAATTTGCACACTCTTGTGCATCCCCTTTATTTTAAAAATGGGGACAAAAATACCCTTCATCCACTCCTCAAACATCTTTTTAGGTTTTAAAACAACAATAATAAGTTTAGTGAACCAAAAAACTCTCAAAACCTCCTAAATATTTTCATACTTTAATCGGAACATGATCAGATCCTACTGATTTTCCACCCTTGATTTTCTTAAAAGCCTCAACTTCTTTTTACTAATGCGACAGTAAAAATAAATATTTTATTATTATTATTAACGATATTAAAATCACTGAGTCGATCGTAATTTCAAAAAATTAATTGAAAATTTTATCAAAATAGCTCACCCGCCTATTTTAAATACCTTCCTTTAAGAAAAACACGTTTTGGTTTTCATCTTTAATACACTACTTCAGTTAAATATTTACTTTTCACTTCACTTTGTTTGGTTAGTTTATACATATATATTTCACCATCTTTATTATCTAATTTATTATAAATATCACTAAAACTGAATTTTTAGCGTCACAAATTGTTCTTTTAAACTTCCTCTAAGCCATCTTATATTTTTATCGGTTCTCTAAGAATTTATATTTAAACTTATTTTTATAACACTTCTTATATTTTATCTTTTCTTGCACATTATTATTCTATCACTAACTATTTTTATTTATAGAAATTTTCATTTTAATTCTCCAAGTACATCTTTTGTCTCTTGTTTAATAGTGTTTGTTACATTATTCCACATATAATTTACCTCTTCATGAACATCCCAAATCTTGAAATCTTAAAATTTACTCATAAAAATAATTTTATTTGTCTTTTAGGTGATCCCATCTAATTTTGTGACAATGAATCCTAAAATTCTTTATCTTACAACTATTTATCCTAAAATCCAGAACAAATAATCGATGTTCACTACTTAAATTTTCACTTGAAATAACCTTACAATCTTTAGATTCTTGACGATCTATTCTCATAAGAAAATAAGTAATTTGTGTTTTATCTGATCTATTCTTATAAATAATAATACACTCACCTCTTTTCTTAAATAAAGTATTAATAATTACAAAACCACACGCTAAAATAAAATATAATATGGTTTTAACTTCTTCATTAATCACTCCAAAATCGTAAACGCAATGAATATTTCTAAAATATTCTATCACTCTGCACCAACATGCTCATTTAAATCTCCTCCAACAAATATTATTTCTTCAAAATATATCATTTGTATTAATTTCTCTAAGACATTTCAGAATTTTTCTTTAGAACCTATACTTAAACCTACTTGAGAAGCATAAACACTTATAATAAATAAAATTTTGAGTATCAATAAAATTATTAAGGAATATAATTCTATCTACAATTCTAATAATTTTACAATATTATCTTTCAAACTCTTATCTATAATTACAACTAAATTTTTAGTGCGACTTCTACCGGAATACTAAAGTTTAAAACTTAAGCTATCAATCTCCTTAGCTTTTCTCCAACTCAATTAATTCCTTGAATATATAATATATTTATCTTCATATGAATCATAAAAATCAAATAATTTTATTAATTTACCTGTAAGAGTACATATATTCTAGGGTCTAATCCTAATATTAGTTTCATGGACTAATTTGTTTACCCGCATCCATCTGTACTATAAGAACTCTTATTTGACATTACACTCGGGCCTCAGTGTAGCGGCCCTTGCACACTTTCATTGTATTCGGGTCATACAGCGTGTCGCTTTCAGTTAGGACTGTAAAAAATGCTTGTTGTTCTCAAACAATTCGTGTTCGATTCGTCAATGAGTTCGTTTTCGATTCGTTTGATAAGTAAACGAGACGAACGTGAACAATTTTTTTTTGTCCGGTTAGTTAAACGAATCAAACACGAACAGTGATGCATTTGTTCGTGTTCGAATCATTATTGTTCGAAATATAAAATAATAATATATAAAAAATTAATAATATTTTATAAAATTAAATTTTATAAATTATAATATATAATAAAATAATAATAATAATATAGTAATATATTATATGAGTAATATACCAATATAGATATTATATATTTATATAATATAAGTTATATAATTAATAAAATATATTATTTATATATATTAATACTAGGGATGTCAAACTAACTCGTCGTTCGCGAACAACTCGTGTTCGGCTCGTTCGTTAAGAAACGAACACGAACTGTGACTTCACGAACANACAACTCGTGTTCGGCTCGTTCGTTAAGAAACGAACACGAACTGTGACTTCACGAACAATTTCAAACACGAGTTTATTTCAAACAAATTAAATTTCAAACAAACTGAACACGAACGCAAGCTCTGTTCGTTCGTGTTCGGTTCGTTTATACCCCTACTTCCAGTCAATGCCCTAGTGTTTACACAAAGAGTTAAGATTCATGTCATCACTTTTCGACAAATTTTATGTTGTTGTCTACTACCTAACGCAACTCTTTACTTTTCACATTCGGGGCTTGGGACCTGACGATGACAGTGTTTATATCGTAGTTAATTTCTTAAAGATTCATGGACGTAATTTTCTTGATTTAGATGGAACAAGATCATATTGCCTTATATTAACTCTATATATCTTCAGTTAACATCTACAATAATCTAAATTATTGCAGTTACGAAGAAGCATGAAGAGAATCCTTTCATGGAAATTAGGTGAAAGTGGTAAAAAAAGTAATGGAATATGATGCATGTAGACTACCTCCTAATATGCTCTCATTAGGGCTACCAATTTTGCTCTAAGCTTGGTTGGATTTTCATTCAAAATGAAAATGATTCATTAAATTTTGAGTGGAGTTGCATATCAGTTTCTTAACTCGTTTTCAAGTTAATTTAAAAATGATGTGGCCCTCTCGAAATGTTGTTTGAGCTAGTTAAAAATATATATATTACAATAAATTATGCAAAATTGTTGTCCTAGTGGTTGCTTATTGACAAGTTTGCCATTCAACACTAGATATTTTTGGTTTAAAATGGATCTCCAGCGTACAACAACAACAACACCAAGTCTTTATCCCATAAGGTGGGATGTCTCCTCAATGCATATCTTCTTTTGTCAATGCGAGCTCAACTTCAAATATTAGATCAAGAGCATAACTAATCCAAATCACAAATGTTTTTAGAAAGAAAATAAAAACCTTAATTACTAGTTCTTAGTTAGTTTTCAATGGATGGGGCTAAAAAAAAGAAGAGCAACACTCCGAGATGTTGGCTTATCTCCCATTATTCTCCAAATCATAAAAGTTTTTAGAGAGAATATGAAGCGGGGCTCGGGAGAGGACTGACCAATCCTCAAGGAAGCGTGGCCACCGCTCCCTCCTTTCCTTTTTCTTTCCTTCATTTCCTTTCATTCCTTTCTTTCCTTCCTAGCACTTTTTGAAATCATTTCATGAAATTTGAAATCTGATTATATTTTAATCTGCCCTCTTATGTTAAAACCTTTCTTATGTTAAGTTCTTTTCAAATATAAATTTTGATTATTTTA
>JXCR01050548.1:19801-42334 GCA_002079205.1 Phalaenopsis hybrid cultivar | reverse complement strand
CATCAAATGACAAAATTCGAATAGAAATTTGTTCATAATCTACATAAATATAAAATCAGCCCATACCATTTCTAAGATTTGAAAAATTATCTAAAGAATCCAAATAGCACCATCCAGAGCAAGTTTCAAAAATTCTTATTAGGTTTCCATTTCAACTTATCATCACTTATTTGTTTTGTTGGTAGTTCAGACAATTTTGGCTCTAGTTAAGTTTATAGGCATCTTTTTATTTAACATAAGTTAAACCCTAAACCCTAATACAAAAAATTATTAATATATTTGCTTTAAATTTTATTTTTATAATAAATAAATTTCGATAAAAGAAAAAATGCAATGAATAATCTATTTTAAAATATCCTTCAGTATTTTAACTTTAAATAAAACTTCCATTTTATGGGTATTTAAATCAATTTCATGATTTAGCGTTGGTACATAGAATACATAAACCAAAAAAATAGTGGAGCACATTTTGTTTGAATTACGGCATATAACTAACTACTATGGTACAGTTAAGACAGGAACAATGGGTTCAAGGAAAATTTTCCCTTTAAGGGCCCCCAAAGCATACACAGAACTGCCTAAAATAGAAGAAGATAAAAATGGATGGAATGCTCAAATTTGAATTGAACTAGCTGTAAAAACCTGACAAACGTAACATGAATTATTTTAGGATGGGTTTTAAAACTATGGTCCACATCATGGGATACAACCCAATGCTGAATATGACCATATTAAAACAAAGCAACCTATAATGTAGCAGTCCCATGAGTGCAACCCAAAATGTGACAATTTCACGAGTCATTCAGAAGCATGCATTGATATTTATAATGTGAAAAAACAAAAAAAGATTTGATCCAGACTCATTAGTGAAGATCTAACATGCCGGCTAGGAGCAACGCAAGAGTCTATAATTAGCTCATTATATTCTCTTTTGCTTTGCAGATTAATGTCTTTCCATAAATTAAATGTCCTATCTCGATTAATTNTTCTAAATTCAAAATTTAACATCAATCGTATCACTTGATGATTCTATATAATCAACATAATGATTTACTTTCTCCCTCACCTCATCCTCAATATCACTTTTTTATCAATGTTCTCTAATTCCTCCTCATCTTAAATTTAGATCAACTTCATCTTATTTAATCAATAATAATTAAGAATAATATTCATTAGAATTTCAAAAAATTACTATGATGAAAGAAGTAACAACATCAATTACATTCTCAATTGCATATTACATGAATAATAAATGTTTAATAGAATTATTTTACCAATATTTATATTTAAAAAAATTCAAGAATTAATTGCGTACGCGTCACAACAAAACTAAAGTGAGATACGCCATGAAATAGGCCGCACATTATGCAAGGCTTATGAATGTAGTAACCAATGAGGCATAATCCTCAACATGAATATTCCAAAATTAACAACTTTAAATAAAGCCATAAACTGATGGGAACCAAATGTAAATGGTAAACAACATGCCCGAATCGTGTAAATCATAGCATGCAGAGCATCTGCGATTTAAGGTCCATCCTCATCCCTATTGAGATATCTTTCAACAAAATGTTTATTTATTTTTTTTCCTTGGCACGAAAAACAAGAAATCACTTCTCCGTATGAATGACCGCCAACCAACAAATACCCTTAAAAAGCTTCTATTTTTAACATGAAAAACAACAAAGCTCTTCTTCATATGAATTACTGCTTACCCACACACGCCCTAATAAAAAGCTTCTTCTTCTTCTTCCCCCTCTCTCTCTCTCTCTCTCTCTCACACACACACACACACACACACACACATTAACTTTCATTTTAGTTGTCATGTCACTGAATTTTGTCCCAGAGGTACATTGCAAGTGGTGCATCCTNTCTTCTTCTTCTCTCTCTCTCTCTCTCTCTCTCTCTCTCTCTCTCTCTCAAACACACACACACACATTAACTTTCATTTTAGTTGTCATCTCACTAAATTTTGTCCCAGAGGTACATTGCAAGTGGTGCATCCTAATTTATAACGGTCATCAAATGACAAAATTCGAATAGAAATTTGTTCATAATCTACATAAATATAAAATCAGCCCATACCATTTCTAAGATTTGAAAAATTATCTAAAGAATCCAAATAGCACCATCCAGAGCAAGTTTCAAAAATTCTTATTAGGTTTCCATTTCAACTTATCATCACTTATTTGTGTTGTTGGTTGTTCAGACAATTTTGGCTCTAGTTAAGTTTATAGGCATCTTTTTATTTAACATAAGTTAAACCCTAAACCCTAATACAAAAAATTATTAATATATTTGCTTTAAATTTTATTTTTATAATAAATAAATTTCGATGAAGGAAAAAATGCTACCGATGAATAATCTACCTTAAAATATGGGTATTTAAACCAATTTCATGATTTAGCGTTGGCACATAGAATACATAAACCAAAAAAATAGTGGAGCACATTTTGTTTGAATTACGGCATATAACTAACTACTATGGAACAGTTAAGACAGGAACAATGGGTTCAAGGAAAATTTTCCCTTCAGGGGCCCCCAAAGCATACACAAAACTGCCTAAAATAGAAGAAGATAAAAATGGATGGAATGCTCAAATTTGAATTGAACTAGCTATAAAAACCTGACAAACGTAACATGAATTATTTTAGGATGGGTTTTAAAACTATGGTCCACATCATGGGATACAACCCAATGCTGAATATGACCATATTAAAACAAAGCAACCTATAATGTAGCAGTCCCATGAGTGCAACCCAAAATGTGACAATTTCACGAGTCATTCAGAAGCATGCATTGATATGTATAATGTGAAAAACAAAAAAGGATTTGATCCAGACTCATTAGTGAAGATCTAACATGCTGGCTAGGAGCAACGCAAGAGTCTATAATTAGCTCATTATATTCTCTTTTGCTTTGCAGATTAATGTCTTTCCATAAATTAAATGTCCTATCTCGATTAATTCAATCCTACACTTTAATGAATCATATGTGCATTTTCAAAGACATAATTACATGGACAAGATACAAAGTAGGGTATCATCCTCTGAAGGATTACCAGAACAAGCATGCTAAAATTTTTCCTGTACAAAAACATTTGATAATCTTTTTACAAAATCTCTAAGTCGATCACTACCTCATTAGCTCACATTTTAGAACAATATGAGTTAAAAACAATAATTATGCCCAATGAAAAATAAAAAACTCAACCAGGTACATAAGCATGCCAAACCAAGATTGCTCCTAGTATGCATAATTCTTTTTCTTAAGGAAACTCCCAAATAAATCATAAAACTTGGTATTGATTTGGGGATCTGAAATAGTAAATACTCAATTAAATTGCCTGTGATCAAGATTTGGGCATGAGATTGTGAAAAGATTAAATGGGTCGTGATCATTGGAGTTCCCACAGTTCAATCTTTTGATGGAGAATGCCAATACTATTGATTTTAAGAGTACACATGAGGTTGAAAAGAATATCAACGCAAGTCTTGCAACGAAGATGAATCATCAATCAAAGATTTTATGATCAAGATCGAGCAGCAAAGAGTTTTAGATTTTTGCATTGAAATCAAATTACAAGAGAATAAACATGAAGTCTGAATAATTTTGGATAAGTTCGTTTTTTGAATTTTAAATTGTGGGATATATAGAATTCAAAATAAATATCTTCTAAACTTTAAGATCTAGTTTGTTATTAAATACGGTTGATTTTATCATAGAGTTTGTTTAGGAACTAATTTCTTTGTATTGTGGAGTTAATTTATAATGAATAAGATATGTGTCAGGTTTGAAAATAGAGCAGGATGATTTTATTGATAGGAAGGAGGGTATAAATGCAAATTACAAGTCCCAAATAAAAAGAAAGGCAGAAATTCAAAAATAGACTAATAAAAAAATACATGAATATGAAAACGGAAAAAAAAAGGAAGCAAATAAATGCTAATAAATATAATACTCCCCCTCAAGTTGAAGCATAGATGTTCATCATATTCAACTTCGATTTAAGGTAGTCAAACAATGGTTGAGAAAGATTATTGGTAAGGATATCTAGTAATTAATCATTGGACGGGACAAATGGAATACAAATTTTCCCTGAATCGAGCTTCTCCTTAATAAAGTGTCTGTCGATCTCCACATGCTTAGTCCGATCATGTCGGACCAGATTGTCGGTAATACTAATGATAGTTTATTATCAAAGAATAACTAGAGAGAAGCAAAGACTAACATACATAATTTACGGAGCATGATGCGTAATCAATGAGCTTCACAGATATCCGGGGGAATGGAGCGAAACTCAGCTTCAGCACAACTTCAGGCCACAACTAATTGTTTATTATTTTTCCACGTGACAAAATTTTCTTACACAAATGAGCAATATCCTGAGGTGAATCGCTGATCATGGATATACCCGACTCAATTTATATATATATTAATATCAATTGAACAAGAGGTGTGGAAAGAGAAAAACAAACCTAAGCCCTGTGTGCCTTTCAAGTAGTGAAGAATCTTGTAGACAGCTTGAAAATGATGCTCAAAGGGATCATGCATGTATTGACTCAAAAAACCTACAACATGGCAAATGTCGGGGCTAGTATAGGCGAGGTAAATGAGTTTTCCCATAAGTCGTTGGTAGTGTGTCTTGTTCATCAAAACTGCATTGGGAACATCAACTAATTTCTCATTTAAATCCAATTAGACTGCCACTGGTTTGCAAAAAAGAAAGTTATTTTCTGGCAATAGATCAAGTACATATTTGCGTGTGAATAAGAGAAAAGGGAGTGACACCAAGTCCTTCATTTCAAATGTAGTAAAAATATCTTTCAGAGACTCCAATGCTGATAGATCATCACCAGTGAGTACAATATCAACACATAGACGATAAAAATAGCAATATTGCCACTAGAAAAAAGTCGGAAGAGAGCATGCTCTGACTAGACTTGAGAAAAACCATGACCCATTACAACCTTTGTGAACTTTTCGAACCAGACCCTTGGGAATTGCTTAAGTCCGTAGAGAGACTTCAGCAGCCTGCACACTTGTCCTTGGGGAATAGTAGAGTCAAAACCTATAGGGAGGCACGTACACCTCCTCTATGAGATCCCCACTCATAAAAGCAATTTTAACATCTAGTTGTAAGAATAACCAATCCAACATCACAACAAGGGAAATTAAGAGTCGAACGGTGTTTAATTTAGCAACTGGAGCAAATGTCTCATCATAATCAACTTTATATGTTTGTGAGTAACCTTTAGCGGTTAACCGTGTTTTGTTACGTTCAAAGAATCCATCGAAGTTAAACTTGGTACTAAAAATCCAGCAGCACCCTACTGCATTCTTACCTAGAGGAAGGTCCACAACATCCTATGTATGATTTCGTAAAAGGGCATTCATTTCATCCATTACTGTAGTCTTTCAGGAAGGGACAGCTAATACTGCTTCAATAGCAGATAGATGGTGATGATCAGTCATCGATGATACACTACAGAAACACATATTACTTTCCATGTAATAAAGACAGCTTGCCTGATTAAATGCCTCAACAAGAGCACTCACCTTCTCATTTGGAGTGGTGTCAATTCTGGGGATTTCACTCAGATTCCATGTCCTGTAAAGGAGTAGCGGCTCTAGACTGGGAATATGAGTGCGTTGAGTACAAACACGGAGAATGGTAAGATGTTCTGGTTGTTTAGTAGGTGGTGGATCCGGAGGTAAAGAGGACACCTCAGATATAGTGGTCAGAGAAATATCCATAAGGGTCGGATAAGGAATAATGTCCAAGAAATCAAGCTCCCCCTCACTTGAGGCTGTGACAAAAAAGTTGGGAACACTTTCAAAAAAGGAGACATCGACACTTACAAAGAGCTTAGTTGTGGTAAGTCAAGAAATTGATAGCCTTTTTGAGTGGCAGAATATCCGAAGAAGACACATTTTATAAACCATGCGCCCAAAAATTTTAGGTTCAATCGTGGTGAAGAATTGATTGGTGGGAAAACATGACATCATAATGGCCAGTAGAGTTCCTAAAGTTATGAATATTTATGGGAATTCTATTGATAAGATAGGTGGTAGTAAACACGACATCATTCCAAAACTTTTTTGAGATGTTAGAATGAAATATAATGGAGCGAGCTACTTCGAGAAGATGTCTGTTTTTTCTCTCGGTTACTCCATTTTGTTGAGGTGCGTTTGTACATAAGCTACGATGGAGAATATCCTTACCAAAAACTCACCTAAAATAGAATTAAAAAATTCACGTCATTGTCGGTTTAAATGACTTGAATTGAAATTTTGAATTGATGTAAAATGAAGTGAAAGTTTTTAAAGTGACAACAGCTTCAAATTTATTCTTTAAGATATAAACCCGCGTCATTCGAGAATGGTCATCAATTAAGGTAAGGAACCGTCACTTATTAGTGTAGCTAGAAGTGCGAGAGGATCCTCACAGATCACTATGAATAAGATAAAAAGAAGTGGAAGGCGTGTAAGGATGAGATGAATACGAAACACAAATGTTGGTTAGCAAGATTTTAATTAGTAAACATCGACGAATACAATTGTTTTGGATACTGAAAATTGGGACGACCCAAATGATATCACAATAACATAATAAGACATTCAGTGAATAGAGAAAAACTACAACTACTGGGAGAAGTGTCATTGTTCTCTGTGTTTTTCCCTTGAAGGAAGTTGAGCCTAGCTACCTTTTAGCAGTTTCAATCATTCTCCCCGAACAAAGATCCTGAAAGACACAGACATCAAGAGAAAAATTAGCAATGCAATCCATGTCATATATCAACTTGCAAATAGATAACATGTTACACTTCAACAGAGAAACATGTAACACGGATTTCAGAGCTAGAGCAGTTGTTAACATAACCGATCATTTACCAGAAATAGAGTTACAAAAGTCATCAACAATTTTAACTATATCTTTCCCAAAGCATGGATAATATATTGAGAAAGCTTGAGAGCATCCAGTCATGTGGTCCGTAACACCTGAATCAATGATCCATGAACTAGAAAAAGAAGTGAGGGTCATAAAAGTGGTACATTTACGAGCATGGGAGGTTGATAAGCCGAAATTAGATCCGAGAAGTTTGATCAAATGCTCCATCTGACTTTTAAGAGATTCGGATGATTCTGGAGTTTTCCGAGTAGGAGCTGGTTGTACCGTAGTGCACCCAGTGGCTCAAGGAGAATTTAGATGAAGGATTATATGTCGGTTTCCTATGAAATTTCTAACAATTTTCTCGAGTATGGTTGGGTTTGTGAAAATAATCACAAGTGGACCCAGTGGCTCGAGAAAGATTTGATGAGTGTTGCATATTATTAGTTGTCAAGGCAGATGATTCGACTGAAGTGAAAGTGCCTAGCATGACAATTCTCCGCCTCTTGTGTCGGATTTCTGTGAAAGCAGCACGAGCAGAAGGTAGGGGAGTTCGACCATGGATACAGTCGTGAACTTCATCAAATTCTTCGTTAATGCTTGCCAGAAATTGGAACATATGATATTTTTCTACAATTTACTAAACAAGGGAAAGATCTGTCGGTGATTCTCACGTGTAGTCAAAATAGAGATCGCATTGCAGCCATAAGACAACTAAATCATTACAGTCATAAGGCAACTAAATCAATGTAATATTGGGTCACAATCCTTGATCCTTGTTTCGCATTGTTGAACTTCTTAGAAAGCTCATAAAGTTGGCTGGAGTTCCCTACAACTGAGTAGGTTTCTCGAACTGCAGTCCATAGGGCACTGACAAAAGAAAAAAAACATATACGAACGATTAATCACAATCTCCATCGAGTTAATTAGCCACGACATGATCATAAAATTCTCCACTGCCCACGCTTCATATGTCAGGTCAGTTTTAGAAGGCTCCCTAATCATTCTCGAGAGATAGCCGGATTTCTCACATCCCTTAACAAACAAAGACATAGCTTAGGACCATTGAAGAAAACTAGATCTATTCAATTTATGGGTGGTGATTAGGAAATTCATGTGATTTTCCGGTCCTCCGGTCTACGGAGGAATTGTGATCATCGTCAACCCTTTGGTGGACTCAAGTACACCATCAGGGGAAGGCTTGATGGTGGAAGAATTCACCATAATTCCAACTTCGCCAAATGAAATGTTGGGTTGCCGATTGGACAGGAGAATCCCTAGCGACAGAAATAAACTAGAAACACCAATTGGAGAGAGCAGGTAACTTAGAAATTGGTGGGAAACCGCTCAGCTGGCTAGTAAAGCTCCTTGGTTCACGAAAGTTAACTCGCATAGGCAACATGTTCTAGTCCAAGACAGCTCAGCCAAATGCTTCATCAACGTCGCCATCCACTCTCCTCACTGTAGTCCTGCAAAACAACGAGTTACTTTTCTTGCAGCCACTCACTAGCTCCTCCCACAACCTCTTCCTCCCTGCCGTCACTCTTTTTTCCCTTCACAAAATTTCCTTGCCGCAGCACCCCCCATAAACCCATGCCTTCAGTCACATGAACTCCTCTTCCGCCTTACAGCCGCCGATGTTTGTTTATTCCCCTCCTACAGCCTTCCTCTCGTTCCCGTCAAAAACCAGCCGCAACATCCAGCTCCCCTCCTACTGTTACCTAATTGCAACCCCTACTTAGCCCTTTCCTTGCATCTCTTGCTGCCAGCAACCAACCTAACGCCCTCTAACGGCACCACGATTTCATTTCATGCCTGCTCACCTCACAACCAGTTGCTATCAAGTCCCTCCAACACCCCTCACCTCGCTATCCAAGCCACCAACTCACACTGTCGTCCTTACCTTATGGTGTTTGTTTATGTTTGTAGTCTTTTATTTCTTGTTTGTCAGTGTCTGGGTTGTAACCTTTTTGCATTTCAACAATATAAATTTTCATTTATATTGTGGTTTGAGTTTTCTCTGGTATCATGAGGTGCCAAAATTGTTGAAGGATGAAGATGATTTATTATTATTATTTCGGTAAATGTTCATACCACCTAGGCATTGTGGGTTTTCCTTTTTCCTTAGTAAGTACTAGTATTAGATTATTTTGCTTATGAACCGATTTGAGAATGGTTGTTTTGGTTTTATGCTATAGAGATTGTTCTCTAATTTTTCTTCGTCGGAGCGTTGTATTGTTAATCTTTCTCAACGATTAGATTGTAATCTAATTGAATCTGGGTGTTGATCTCTCCTGGATGTACTATCCTCCAATGCCATCAAAACTCATTGCTGGCCCGCTGCAGCTACTGTTGAGCCGTTGGTTGCGCTCAGCTGTTGTTGAGCCATTGGTTGCACTGATTCTCCCGCTACTGCTTCCAATTTCCCACAATATCCTACCTACAACTCTCCTAACTCACCCCTTAACATTGACACACCGTTTAGTAACCCAGGATCAGTGCATGGGCTAAATTATTTGTGGGCAGCACCTTAAAAAACTAGGATTGATGACTTGGTGCTACTCCAAACAACGAAAAAGCAAAATATTATTATTGAAAAATTAAATATGAGATTACAACCAACAGATTGAAACAAGAAACATGACATGACCCACTAAAAAAGGAAATAACCACACGACCCCTAACGCATGGTCAAGGTGAATCTTGGGTGGTTGTGGTGGCTGTTAAGGGGATTGGAGAGGCCGTAGCAAGTGGGTAGGTGGATTGGACAGCAAAGAACGGCGTCTAAGAACGGTTCTGCGCTGCGGGAATAGCAGCTATGCTATGAGGAGGAGGTTCGAGCTACTACAACAGCAATGAGGCAGCATGGGGAATGATTTTGGGCGGCACGAACAGCAATGGCAGCGAAGGGGAGTGCTGGAACAGCAGCTAGGCTGCAAGGATGCAGTTCAAGCGACTCGAACAAAAAATTGACAACAACGTAAGGGATTTACAAAGCTGCAGCAGCGAGGCAAAACGGCCGGAAAAGCTGGAGAGAGGCATTAGGCTGGTTGAGCCGAGAGGCAACCCGGATAACAGGCGGCTGGCTTTTGGGAGGAGGTAATCTATAGTGAGAACGACCAAGAGGGTTGTTTCTTAGCGGCGGCAGCAAAAAGGCAACAACAACGACAAAGGTGAGGATGTAGGAGAAGAGTAGCAGGAGAATAGTCACCACCTCAGGCACAAAATACAGCCGGAACACCACTCATCTTTCGAATATAACCCTCAAATAGAAATCTGAGATGTTGATTGTTGTCCCAACAGAAATCACACCAAAACTAACCCTACATACATACAAAAGCAAATATATAATAATAAGAAAGCTAGAAGTGATTTAAGAGGATCAATCAACACCTCATAATAAAATATGGACCTATTTGGTCCAGGTAATATGTGAGAGTTGCTCGATTGTGGATGTTCCCCCGCATGCGGTACGCGATCCCGTATTTGCCCTTTTACGACCACGTCAATCTCCTGGGGCTGGGGGAGCAAAGTTTCAACCTCATCCACCGAAGCTTCTAACTTTCATGAAATAGTGCCCGATCGACTGCTTGAAGTTGGTGGATCTATTGTAACTTCCCAATAAATTAATCTTGTATGTGGTTATTCCAAAACACATACCGATTGAATAAATATTAATCATCTTTTGGCACAACCAAAGCTAGAACTACAGATAATTGTAAATTCTAGCAAATTAACTCTCGAGCCATTATATTTGTAACCTTCTTTTCCCACTTATCATACTTGACTGAATGAATTCAATAAACAATTCAGTCAAGAGGAACCAACTCTAAATCAACATTTATGGTAGCTTGGACCCCACTGAAGTATAAACACTAAGAAAATGTCTCTTCTTCTTTTCGACAAGGCCTGGATTTCATCGTAGGATTTTCCTTCCTGCTTAGCTACCAAAGCAATTTCCAACACCGCGGGTCATCTATCCTGTTGATCGTCTGTCGTTGGGTACACTGTTGAACTGATTTTAATAGTCAGATGACTTCATATAGTCTTCTAGAAGTGGCGCAAAAGTTCCTCATTTTTGATATTTTGAATCACTTTCGGTGGCAACTAATCAGGCGTCATATTAGTTAGGATGTCTAGCAATTTCGTCAATAGGCGTCAACCCTTTTTACATATCGGCTCCGCATACTCGTTATCTCCTTAAACAACTATTGTTAATTAAGTTGGAATCACTTTCATGGGGTCAGTTGGAATCACTAGTCTCTTCATCGCCGATTGGAAGTTGAGAATCCTCTCTGAAATATTAATTTTCTCCTGGATCACTATTTATTTCTTCAAATATTTCCTGATCAGTAAAAGTGATCATTCTCCTGGTTGTGCAATCTAATTCAATATGCCCAAATCCGTGACACTTGAAACAATTTTTGGATGGGACGAACTAGGGAATGTGGATTGGTGACTCATGTTCTCTATTCTAGAGTAGTTTCTCCTCAGGCAGCATCAACACGAATGCTCTGATGGGTTTGCCTCTTGCTACTCGAACCCGAGGTTTAACTCTGCTTATAAGACATGACGATCACCCGGTGAGGTTGTCTCTCCATTTTTTAAGCTATAGTTTAAACATAAATAATTTGAAAATATTGGCACTGCTGTAGTTTCATCTTAGACAGTGTAGTAATTTTACTATTTCCTTCTCGGTGTTGAAGAATCTACAAGTTCTATAAAAAAAATGCATTCTTCCTTGGCTTGTTTGCAGCTAATTTCATCATTTAGTCCGGTGGAATGACCTAGTACTCAAAGACATGTTTCAATGTCCAGAGTCACTCGATGAACTCGTCTAGATCCATCTCGCAATCAAAATAAGACAAATTCACATTTATTTCAAAATCCTAACTTCTCCAATATTTCCTGCCAAATCTTCGAAGCAGTAGTTCTCCATCTTTGAAATCAATTAAATTTTGTGTACCACTCTAGATCGTCTTCTCTCGAAGGCAGCGAAAGTTTGTTGCAATTGTAGGACTTCCCTATAACTTCCTCGACAACTCTTTGCGGATTTCTCAAAAGTGGCACTGTGTAATTTCCTCCCAATTAAGTTTTTGGCAATTATTTTCTTAGTGGAGTGGTTAAGGTTAGGGTTTGGGTAGATGGCAGGTGTATGGGATGATGTAGAGTGGGAAAAAAAAACTTTGGGTGGCCAGTGTGAAAAACTAGGAGAAGATTTTTGTGTAGAGGTAGGGTTTGGGTATTGGTGAATGCTGGAAACCCTATGATGGAACTAAAATTATGCTGCCTCTGATACTAAATCATACCAAAATTAACCCAAAAAAAAAGAAACAAAATATTATTATTGAAAAAGCAAATAGGAGATTACAACCAACACACTAAAATAGGAAGCACGACACGCTAAAATAGAAAATAACAACCACGGGACTCATGACACATGGTCAGGGTGTATCTTAGGTGGTGGTTGTGATGGTCTTAGGGGGCTTAGATAGGCAGTAGCAAGGAGAGAGGTGGATTTGAAAGCAAAAAACGGCGGCTAGGGGCGGTAATGAGCGACAAGAATAGCAGCTAGGCTGCGAGGAGGTGGCTCTAGCGGCGGGTACAACAGTGAGGCGATAAGGGGAATGATTTTGGGCTGCTAGAAGAGTAATGACAACGCAAGGGGAGGGCTGGAACAGCAGCCAGGCTGCATAGATGCACTTTAGATGGCTAGAACAATAGTGGAGAGTAAGACGAGAGGTTTACAGAGCTGCGACAGCGAGGCAAGACAACTAGAAAGGCTGAAGAGAGATGCGCTAGGATGGTTGAGTTGGGATACAATCAGGATGGCAAGCGCCTGGCGGCTGAGAGGCGTGGAAACTATGGAGAGAACAACCAAGAGGGTTGTTTCTGAGCGGTTGCAGCAGGAAGGCAGCAACGACGGCGAAGGGAAGGATGTGGGGGAAGGGTGGCGGAGGATAATCACCACTTTGAGCGTGAGATACATCCATAACATGACTAGTCCCTGAGATACAACCCTCAAAAGCAAGATTAAGATGACGACGACTATTTCGACAGAAAACAAGCCAATAAGGGTGTAAACGAGCCGAACATAAGTGAGCCCAAAGCTTGCTCGTGTTCTGCTTATTTGAAATTTTTTATGTTCAAAATGAGCTCATGTCCAAAATAGCTCGAAAAATAGCTTTGTTTGTGTTCAGCTTGATTTAAATTCAAATTTATTCGAATTAGCTGATATTTGGCTTGATTTTGTGCTTCATAAATTTATATATTTATTTATTTATTTAATTTATTTCAACTTGTTTGAGTAGAAATAAACTTATTATTTTAAAATGTTTCCAAAAAACAGAATCTGAATTATTTCCAGCTTCATAATCACAGATAGCTTTTTTACATTTAAATGTNAAGTTAACTCGCATAGGCAACATGTTCTAGTCCAAGACAGCTCAGCCAAATGCTTCATCAACGTCGCCATCCGCTCTCCTCACTGTAGTCCCGCAAAACAACAAGTTACTGTTCTTGCAGCCACT
Source organism: Phalaenopsis hybrid cultivar (assembly GCA_002079205.1). Lineage (NCBI taxonomy): Eukaryota > Viridiplantae > Streptophyta > Magnoliopsida > Asparagales > Orchidaceae > Phalaenopsis > Phalaenopsis hybrid cultivar. The sequence goes on along the minus strand of JXCR01050548.1, from coordinate 28,909 downwards.
CACTAACTCCTCCCACAACCTCTTCCTCCGTGCCGTCACTCTTTTTTCCCTTCCCAAAATTTCCTTGCCGCAGCACCCCCCATAAACCCATGCCTTTAGTCACATGAACTCCTCTTCCGCCTTACAGCCGCCGATGTTTGTTTATTCCCCTCCTACAGCCTTCCTCTCGTTCCCGTCAAAAACCAGCCGCAACATCCAGCTCCCCTCCTACTGTTACCTAATTGCAACCCCTACTTAGCCCTTTCCTTGCATCTCTTGCTGCCAGCAACCAACCTAACGCCCTCTAACGGCACCACGATTCCATTTCCTGCCTGCTCACCTCACAACCAGTTGCTATCAAGTCCCTCCAACACCCCTCACCTTGCTATCCGGCCACCAACTCACACTGTCGTTCTTACCTTATGGTGTTTATTTATGTTTGTAGTCTTTTATTTCTTGTTTGTCAGTGTCTGGGTTGTAACCTTTTTGCATTTCAACAATATAAATTCTCATTTATATTGTGGTTTGAGTTTTCTCTGGTATCATGAGGTGCAAAAATTGTTAAAGGATGAAGATGATTTATTATTATTATTTCGGTAAATGTTCATACCACCTAGGCATTGTGGGTTTTCCTTTTTCCTTAGTAAGTACTAGTATTAGATTATTTTGCTTATGAACCGGTTTGAGAATGGTTGTTTTGGTTTTATGCTATAGAGATTGTTCTCTAATTTTTCTTTGTCGAAACGTTGTATTGTTAATCTTTCTCAACGATTAGATTGTAATCTAATTGAATCTGGGTGTTGATCTCTCCTGGATGTCCTATCCTCCAATGCCATCAAAACTCATTGCTGGTCCGCTGCAGCTGCTGTTGAGCCGTTGGTTGCGCTCAGCTGTTGTTGAGCCATTGGTTGCACTGATTCTCCCGCTACGGCTTCCAATTTCCCACAATATCTTACCTACAACTCTCCTAACTCACCCCTTAACATTGACACACCGTTTAGCAACCCAGGATCAGTTTCATGGGCTAAATTATTTGTTGGCAGCACCTTAAAAAACTAGGATTGATGACTTGGTGCTACTCCAAACAACGAAAAAGCAAAATATTATTATTGAAAAAGTAAATATGAGATTACAACCAACAGATTGAAACAAGAAACATGACACGACCCACTGAAAAAGGAAATAACCACATGACCCCTAACACATGGTCAAGGTGAATCTTGGGTGGTTGTGGTGGTTGTTAAGGGGATTGGAGAGGCCGTAGCAAGTGGGTAGGTGGATTGGACAGCAAAGAACGGCGTCTAAGAACGGTTCTGCGCTGCGGGAATAGCAGCTATGCTATGAGGAGGAAGTTCGAGCTACTACAACAGCAATGAGGCAGCATGGGGAATGATTTTGGGCAGCTCGAACAGCAATGGCAGCGAAGGGGAGTGCTGGAACAGCAGCTAGGCTGCAAGGATGCGGTCCAAGCGACTCGAACAAAAAATTGACAACAACGTAAGGGATTTACAAAGCTGCAGCAGCGAGGCAAAACGGCTGGAAAAGCTGGAGGGAGGCATTGGGCTGGTTGAGCCGAGAGGCAACCCGGATAGCAGGCGGTTGGCTTTTGGGAGGAGGTAATCTATAGTGAGAACGACCAAGAGGGTTGTTTCTTAGCGGCGGCAGCAAAAAGGCAACAACAACGACAAAGGTAAGGATGTAGGAGAAGAGTAGCAGGAGAATAGTCACCACCTCAGACACAAAATACAGTCGGAACACCACTCATCTTTCGGATATAACCCTCAAATAGAAATCTGAGACGTTGAATGTTGTCCCAACAGAAATCACACAAAAACTAACCCTACATACATACAAAAGCAAATATATAATAATAAGAAAGCTAGAAGTGGCTTAAGAGGATCAATCAACTCCTCATAATAAAACATGGACCTATTTGGTCCAGGTAATATGTGAGAGCTGCTCGATTGTGGATGTTCCCCCGCATGCGGTACGCGATCCCGTATCTGCCCTTTTACGACCACGTCAATCTCCTGGGGCTAGGGAAGCAAAGTTTCAACCTCATCCACCGAAGCTTCTAACTTTCATGAAATAGTGTCTGATCGACTGCTTGAAGTTGGTGGATCTATTGTAACTTCCCAGTAAATTACTCTTGCATGTGGTTATTCCAAAACACATCCCGATTGAATAAATATTAATCATCTTTTGGCACAACCAAAGCTAGAACTACATATAATTGTAAATTCTAGCAAATTAACTCTCGAGCCATTAGGTTTGTAACCTTCTTTTCGCACTTATCATACTTGACTGAATGAATTCAATAAACAATTCAGTCAAGAGGAACCAACTCTAAATCAACATTTATGGTAGCTTGAACCCCACTGAAGTATAAACACTAAGAAAATGTCTCTTCTTTTCGACAAGGGCCTGGATTTCATTGTAGGATTTTCCTTCCTGCTTAGCTACTAAAGCAATTTCCAACACCGCGGGTCATCTATCCTGTTGATCGTCTGTCGCTGGGTACACTGTGGAACTGATTTTAATATTCAGATGACTCCTTATAGTCTTCTAAAAGTGGCGCAAAAGTTCCTCATTTTTGATATTTTGAATCACTTTCTGTGGCAACTAATCAGGTGTCATATTAGTTAGGATGTCTAGCAATTCCGTCAATAGGCGCCAACCCTTTTTACATATCGGCTCCGCATACTCGTTATCTCCTTAAACAACTATTGTTAATTAAGTTGGAATCATTTTCATAGGGTCAGTTAAAATCACTAGTCTCTTCATCGTCGATTGGAAGTTGAGAATCCTCTCTGAAATCTTAATTTTCTCATGGATCACTATTTATTTCTTCAAATATTTCCTGATCAGTAAAAGGGATCATTCTCCTAGTTGTGCAATCTAATTCAATATGCCCAAATCCGTGACACTTGAAACAATTTCTGAATGGGACGAACTAGGGAATGTGGATTGGTGACTCATGTTGTCTATTCTAGAGTAGTTTCTCCTCAGGCAGCATCAACACGAATGCTCTGATGGGTTTGCCTCTTGCTACTCGAACCCGAGGTTTAACTCTGCTTATGAGATGTGACGATCACCCGGTGAAGTTGTCTCTCCATTTTTGAAGCTATAGTTTAAACATCTTGTCAGTAAATAATTTGAAAATACTGGCACTGCTCTAGTTTCATCTTAGACAGTGTAGTAATTTTACTTTTTCCTTCTCGGTGTTGAAGAATCTACAAGTTCTAAAAAAAATGCATTCTTCCTTGGCTTGTTTGCAACTAATTTCATCATTCAGTCTGGTGGAATGACCTAGTACTCAAAGACATGTTTCAATGTCCAGAGTCACTCAATGAACTCGCTAGATCTATCTCACCATCAAAATAAGACAAATTCACATTTATTTCAAAATCCTAACTTCTCCAATATTTTCTGCCAAATCTTCGAGGTAGTAGTTCTCCATCTCTGAAATCAATTGAATTTTGTGTGACCCCTCTAGATCGCCTTCTCTCGAAGGCAGCGAAAATTTGTTGCAATTATAGGACTTCCCTATAACTTCCTCGATAAATCTTTGCAGATTTCTCAAAAGTGGCATTGTGTAATTTCCTCCCAATTAAGTTTTCGGCAATTATTTTCTTAGTGGAGTGGTTAGGGTTAGGGTTTGGGTAGATGGAAGGTGTATGAGATGATGTAGAGTGGGAACAAAAAAATTTGGGTGGCCAGTGTGAAAAACTAGGAGAAGATTTTTGTGTAGAGGTAGGGTTTGGGTATTGGTGAATGCTAGAAACCCTATGATGGAACTAGGATTATGCTGCCTCTGATATTAAATGATACCAAAATTAACCCAAAAAAAAAGAAACAATATTATTATTGAAAAAGCAAATAGGAGATTACAATCAGCACACTAAAATAGGAAGCACGACACGCTAAAATAGAAAATAACAACCACAGGACTCACGACACATGGTCAGGGTGTATCTTAGGTGGTGGTTGTTATGGTCTTAGGGGGCTTAGATAGGCAGTAGCAAGGAGGGAGGTGGATTTGAAAGCAAAAAACGACGGCTAGGGGCGGTTATGAGCGGCAAGAATAGCAGCTAGGCTGCGAGGAGGTGGCTCTAGCGGCGGGTACAACAGTGAGGCGATAAGGGGAATGATTTTGGGCTGCTAGAAGAGTAATGACAACGCAAGGGGAGGGCTGGAACAACAGCCAGGCTGCATAGATGCAGTTTAGATGGCTGGAACAATAGTGGAGAGTAAGACGAGGGGTTTAAAGAGCTGTGACAGCGAGGCAAGACAACTAGAAAGGCTGAAGAGAGATGCGCTAGGATGTTTGAGTTGGGATACAATCAAGATGGCAAGCGACTGGCGGCTGAGAGGCGTGGAAACTGTGGAGAGAACAACCAAGAGGGTTGTTTCTGGGCGGTTGCAGCAGGAAGGCAGCGACGACGGCGAAGGGAAGGATGTGGGGGAAGGGTGGCGGAGGATAATCACCACTTTGAGCGTGAGATACATCCATAACATGACTAGTCCCTGAGATACAACCCTCAAAAGCAAGATTAAGATGACGACTGACTATCTCAACAGAAAACAAGCCAATAAGGGTGTAAACAAGCCGAACATAAGTGAGCCCAAAGCTTGCTCGAGTTCTGCTTATTTGAAATTTTTTATGTTCAAAATGAGCTCAGGTCCAAAATAGCTCGAAAAATAGCTTTGTTTGTGTTCGGCTTGATTTAAATTCAAATTTATTTGAATTAACTGATATTTGGCTTAATTTTGTGCTTCATAAATTTATATATTTATTTATTTAATTTATTTCAACTTGTTTGAGTAGAAATAAACTTATTATTTTAAAATGTTTCCAAAAAACAGAATCTGACTTATTTCCAGCTTCATAATCACAGGTAGCTTTTTCACAATTAAATGTGATTTTTAATTGAAAATCCTTCTTATTCAGACGATGTGGGACTAAATATAAAATGCAAGTGGCATAATTGTGTCATTGTGGTGCCATTTACATACATACCACCCAAATCTTATCCATTTATATATACCATTCAAAGCAAAAAAGAAGACCCCCCCTGCAGAATTTTTTGGGAAAATCTCACTGCATTACATACATACGATTCAAGTCTATGTATTTACATATATAATTCCTAAACAAAAAAAAGATAAGTGCTCTATTTTAAGGAAATTTACATACATACCATCCAAATCTTATTTATTTACATATCTAGCACCTAAACTTATTTTTTATAATTATAACACCAAAATAATTTTAAAAAATAATTAAATTTAGCAATTTTAATACATATAAAAAATTAATATAAAAGATATAAATAAATATTATTATTTAATTATTTTGAGTGAATAAGTCAAACACAAACAAACAAACCNTTAAAAAATAATTAAATTTAGCAATTTTAATACATATAAAAAATTAATATAAAAGATATAAATAAATATTATCATTTAATTATTTAATTATTTTAAGTGAATAAGCCAAACACAAACAAACAAACTTTTGTTCGTGTTTGGTTTGCTTGCTTAACAAACAAATCAAACACGAGCTATTTAACAAACCGAACACGAGCTTTTCATGAACGACAAGCATTTTATGCAGCGCTACACACCAAAACTAACTCTAGACTCCGACCAAATTAAATATAATAACTATGATTGGCCCAAAAGAACCGACCGATTCCTCAGAATAAGGAAAGCTTGGACCGGATCGGTCAGGCAAGATACCAGAGCAGCTCGGCAGCAGACATTCCCGCATGCGGGATCTCGAGATCCCGTGCCCGCCCTTTAACGCCCGTATCAGTTTGATGTCCATAATCTATTAGTTTGCGAAAAATATGTTATTGACATAAAAAATTGGAATGTGAAAGATCTTATAAATATAAGAAATGCAACAATAACACATTATACGATTAAATTTACATATACCTGAAAACTAATCAATTATAGGTAAATAAGCCTGTAACACATAATCCGCCCTGAAATGAAAATTTGTGGTCGCAACAATTCCTTCAGAAGTCAGCAAACTAAGAAGTCATNCGTAATATTTTAACCTTCAAACAAGACAGAATCCAAAATTGCTGTTATCGATTCCAAGAAAGCTGTAAAATCTATGCCAAAACCGAAGGATGAATCCATCTTCAATGTTTCATCCATGTTGAATTTTTCTAAAAGCAACAAGCAATAACTAATCTAGGGTTATGAAACGTGGGTAGGGGCTGGCTACAATGTCACAGTTTTCTCACGCACCACAACTTTACCACAATTATGGTAAGAGAGAGAAAATGGTAGGCTTAAGTGGCACAAAGGATTTTCACTTGCAAACCTAACCTCATAAAACACACAAATAGATTCAATCAGCATGAGATTAATCACTATAAGCCTAATGATCATGATGATGATGGTAGGGATGACGATGACGATGACAATTATAATGATGAAAAAAAAGCTTCTTATTGTGGTGGATTTCGTCAATGCAAATCTTTTCCATGACTGGTTCTAGTCTTCAAAAATTTATGATTGTGAAAATGGTTACATTGAAAATAAAGACATAAGAAAATTAACATATTTCCAAATAATAATAGTAAGATAACAGTTTTTGAAATTCCATAGTTGGGTTTCTGGATGATGGCTAGCGCATTAAACTTAACATTCAATCAGAAGAACATGTGCAAAAACCTATATTTGCGTGGCTTCATCCTTGTGATTCCCATGTTATAAGCATTAGGCTTGTAAAAACAATCAAATGAATTAGAAACAATCAGGATAAATATTAACTAACCTGAGGAAGATCTTCAATTTCTGATATTGCACTCCTAGCAGCCAAAAGCATGTCTATATGGTTTGCTTTTGGTGTTACTAGTGGTGACCTGGGAGTCATACTGCCAGCAGAAGAGGAAGCCATTGCTTGATCAGACTTCGGAGCAAAACGAGTCTTACATGTCATGTTTGGAAGGCTCTTTAAGTCATCAAAGAAGACAGAATTATCAGTCTCCGGGAAACAGTCAAGCATATCAGCTGAATCTCTACGTGGCCAATCAACGATTTTTGGAGAAAGAACATCAGTTTCTTCATTAGGACTTGAATTAGATACTTTAGTAACATCTGGACTGCCAGATGTATTGGGGACTTCCTTCTGCGAATAGGATTCTACTATTTTTTCCAAGGTCTCTGCAATTCTAAGAAGACGTTCATTGACACTTAAACCCTTTTGATCGCATCTATCCGCAACAGCACAGATTGTTGAATGATCCTCAACATATAAAGTTGGAACGTACTCCTCACAAATACGACACATTATTGAACCATCTTCAGAAAGAGTTTGTTGATCACTCCAGTTACCCCATGAAACTTTGTGCTGATGTTTGGATGGAGCAGAAGGGTGTAAGTTTGTCTCTCCAGTGCTGCTTACCTCAGCTGTTCTAAAAGTTGTTATGTCCGAATCGGTATTTTCTTCCCTATTTAACAATGGCAAATTCATAACAGATGAATCATATTTCACGGGACTGGCGTCCTTCTGGTTTTTCACTGAAGGTGAAGGGAGAGGCTTCCAAGAAGCAATGCGTTCCCTGCCTGCAAGTGTATCCTCTTCCTTTGTGATATCCAGCTCAAATTGTGAGATGAAATTTGAAGGTTTTATCTCCTGGCTTTTCAATTTTAAATTATGCTGATTCTGACTGTAAAACTTTCTAGAAGTAGGAGCCTCATTGGAACCCCTCACAAAATTAGCACTTCTCCCATCTTTTCCAGCTGCAATACTTTTATCAGCTGAATGAAGCTGACGGATGTCCATAACAACCTCATCCACAGCAAAGACACTCTCCTTGTGAAACTGTAGCAATCTAGTACACCTCGTGAGAATAAAAAGCATCCGAGTGTGAAGTTTCTTCAACACCCCCATGGGGAGCGCCTGACGACGATCATCCAAATCCTGAACTATGCCTTCACATTGGAGCCAAAACTCCCCAGGAGTTGTGACACAACAGGACCTGGCAAGCACTAGTAAGTCCTCTAACGTTTCCCTCCAGTCTGGATGACTCTCTGCACTCTTCTCCAATAATCCAACCAAGTCACCTCCGAAAATAGCTAGGTCGGAGTTTACCTCTTCCTTTGCCTTCTCAAACTTTACCTGAATATCTTTCAATACCTCCTGTTACAGAACAAAGTTATCAACAAAGGCACAGATAAGTAATACCAGAATGCTTCAAATATTCTCAAATCACAAATAAAATGACAGGAAAGAAAAAGCATGTAAAATTATCCTAGATATAAAATAGAGGCCTATGATGACATAAAGATTTGATAATAAGCAGTTCCTGCCTGCCAAAATAATAACCATGGAGGATTACCTTCAGGTTATACATATACCGGGGCTTCACAAATGGAAAAGGGCGTACACCCTTAGAATTTAACTCATGTGAAAAGCTTTTAATATCTGCAGGAAGTTTCTTCCTAGGTGCAGTTGTAGCCTGCATTATGGCTTGAAAACGAGGAGATTCAGACTCTTTTGGTGTTTCACAAGCATCAAATGGCGACTGTGCATAAACAGAACTCCATCTATCAGTGGTGTCAATCTAATCAATAAAAATGCATATTCATACATATATGAGACCACAGTACAAATGTTTCATTACCTCTGCTTCAGAAACACAAGCAGCAGAGCTTAAACTTTGACGTGTCTGATCGACCTTCCCTGGGTAACATTTGATGGAATCAATAAGCAAAATCAATAAGGCTAATTTAAACAAGCAATAATACGGTACAGTAGCCATAGCTTATATATGTCCCGTGTAGCATATAAATCCCCAAATAATGAAATATATGTTGCATTCTCTAGTTGGCTAAGTGCATATATATGCTCCTCAAGCATATACAAACCTAAGCCATTTTTTTTCTGTATGAGCAATATTGTTGCTAGTATGAGATAATATACTTAATTATAGATATGTTCTTGCCTCATTAGAGGTCAAGGGTGATCTTTGGTTCCCTGTTGGTTTGGTGGCCATGCAGTCTCCTTAACCTAGTGGCTAATGAAGAGAGAAATGAGTGCTTAAAAAAGGATGTTTACATATGAGAAGATGCAGCAAAATCAAAGAGGAAAGCTGGAAAGAGTGA